>CAJUYG010002832.1:0-26591 GCA_910591675.1 Galerucella calmariensis
AAGAGTTACCGGTGCGAGTACCCCAACTGTCCTGGAGGCAGTTGGTATTTCAAGCCTTCCTTAATCCATAGATTTGTTTTTATATATATATTGGGATATTTCGGTGGCAATAAATATTATTCTTTTTCTGTTATACTTATTTATAAATGTATTAAGGTGAATCTTTTGTTTTATTATATTGTAATTTGATTTTTCATCCTATTTTTCTGAATAAAATGGTTTCAAAAATGTTCACTTTATTATTCATAAGTCAGTCGCCCTCTGAGAATAAACAATTATTTAAATAGATATACAGGGTAGCGAGAGAAAGTCTGGCACCAAGTCAATTTCTTTGAAAAGAATAAACATATAAATTATCAAATTTTAGGGTAATAAAGGGTAGGGATGGGTATTAACCGGTTAACAATTTTGTTAACCGGTCATTGGTTAATAACTAGTTATCAACTATCAATTTTTAACCAAAAAAATTGTTTATTAGATATTTGTGTTCTGCCCAATATTACAAAAATTTTGACATAATTTAAGCTTATTTGAGATGTAAATAAAGGCTCCAGAATTCAGAAGTCATCGACAGTCGTGTACGTCGAGAGTCTGCGCAATGCTATTTAATAGACCTGGAAAAATTACTGCGCAAACTCCTGATGTCCGCGGGCTAGAAAATGCTTCATTTAAGTGGCCGCCTAAATTGTTAACCATGGTTAATTTCAAACAATTTTTAACTTAGGGTTAATAAACGCTAAAAACTGGTTAATAACTTAGGGTTAATAAACGCTAAAAACTGGTTAATAACTTATATATATATATGCTCTACAGGCCTTGTAGACCCAGGGCAGTTATTTTTCTCCATTCCTTTCTATTCTTAGCTTTCTGTTTCCAATTTCTTATTTTCAGTTTACCTATATCAGACATCACACTTTCAAACCATCTTTTTCTAGGCCGTCCTCTTCTTCTTGTGCCAATAAGAGTCCTGTAAAGAGCCATTTTTGTCATTCTTTCTTTGTTCAATCTTTCTACGTGTCCCAACCACCTTAACCTGTATGTTTTTATTCTCGATGTTATCCTTGCTTCCCCATATAACATGTCTATTTCTTCATTTGTTCTCCTCCTCCATCCTTCAGGTGTTTTTATTCCACCGAAGATTGCTCTCAGAATTTTTCGCTCCCAGCGCTCCAGCTTTTCTTCCTGTTTTTTTGTTAAAATCCATGTTTCACTTTCGTATGTTACAGTGGGTTTTATAATGGTATTATATATTCTTATCTTCATCTTTCTTGAACAGTATTTTGATTTCATCAGTGACTGGAGCATTCCAAATTTTCTGTTGCCTTTCGTGATTCTTGACTGTATTTCTTGTTCTTCGTGGGCATTGCTAGATATTAGTACTCCCAAATAAATAAATTCATGTACCCTTTGGAAACTGTAGTCCATTTCCCTTGTCGTTTTCACCATCAGATTCTCTCCGCTACTTCCAGTATCTCCAAGGACCATATATTTTGTTTTTTCTTGGTTAATTTGGAGTCCTAAAATTTTTGCTTGTTCTGCGAGATTTTTTGTAATTTTAGTGAGCTCTTTCTTTGATTTTGCCAATACTGTCAAATCATCTGCATACGCAATGCACTGATGTTCGTTATTAAATATTGTACCATCTGTTTTTACTTTAGATCTTCTGATAATGGCTTCGAGTGCTAAGTTAAATAAAACAGTTGATAGCGGATCCCCTTGCCTTACACCATTTCCGACCCTGAAGACCGTTGATTTGTACCCATTCCAAGTTATTTTGTTACCAGTGTTCAAAAGGTTAATAACTTAGGTGGTTATTAACATTACCCATCACCGATGAAGGGTATTGTACTCTTCGTTTTTTATAGGAACTGTCAAAGTTAGGTATGTGACGTCAGAACTCATTGTACTGCCGCCATCTTGAATTTTTTCAATGGCTACGTAGGTCGAATGATATTGGGAAGAGTAGAAATCGATAGATGGCGCTCTGGAATGTCATCTAAGCAACGAGTAAAATAAATCAGCTGCCGTATTCGTTTTGTGCGTACCTCTGTCGCCCCCTCGCGGCTTAAAAACGCAAGTTACGTCGGAGGCAGTTACACGTAAAGCTTATGGAAGCAACAATTATTATAAAGATAGGGAGCCTTTTCAACTTTTACAATCTAAATAATTTGAAAATATAAGTGCCTAATGACATAATGTTCAGTATTTTATAAGCGACTGGGTAAGTAATCGTTTTTAAAATGTATTTTTTTATGTTAAGTGTAGCTTTGTATGTTAGAATCAACCGAGATAAACGTTGCCTAAAATCATTAATAAAAATCGATTATTCCATTTGACATTCCAAGTGACATGAGCTGCTTCTTTATATGTGTATCGATTGCACACAAATGTTCTTGATGATTTATAATAAATGTATTTATGAAAAAATAAACAAACTACATAAAATCGATGGAGAAAACATGACGTATAGAATACTGTAGTATCAGTGTACACTGTATTTTGAAGTAAGGTTAAGACACTCACTTTACTCTTTTTACAGTTGCAATCCATTTTTTCCTTTGTATCAACTTGTGTTGCGCAGTATATAGAAAACTTGTAATATCTCACATCACTGTTATTCCATTCTGTATTTTTACAATTAACAACACAACAACTGTCGTGCTCCATTTTCCCCTTCATTTACATACAATATACCACATCAGCCTCCGACCGAATTGCGGAAATTCACCACTGCGCGCGCTGGGATAGTTTTGCCTATCCTCTCCAACGGTCGACACACAGCGAATAAGCCCATTGATATTTAAGTGGTTTTATTTTGCTGTTTTAGTTATTTTCAGTGTGTGTTTTGTAAAACTTTTGCTTTTTCTTTGATTATGCTTTAGTATTTTGTGTTGTTAAACTAAATTTTGTCTCCTAATATTTTTATTTTTGGAGTAATAGGTATGCTTTATATTTGAAAAGTACAACAAGCGTTCAGTTAACTGTTAAGTTTTAGGTCTGATTTCGTGTTTTTATTTTATTTTTGATATAATTATATCTACAAAAGTTGCAGGGAAGGTAGGTTTGTATTGAGTGAAAAGTACAACAAGCGTTCAATTAACAATAAAAACAAAAAATAGAATAACATAACCTCTTCTATAATATCTCTCATTATATAAGAATATTACCTCAGAAATGATGACAGTTGAGTTAAATAGAAAAACACAGTTTTAAACTTGTCACTGACACAAAATTAAACAAATAAAGAACGAATTTACGGTAATTACGTTGACTTGCATATAATACAAAAACAATGCGAATCGAATTATTTTACTCGTTGCGACAGTTACAATTTATTACGCCAGAGGTCTCATTGAATTCTACTCCGCCCAATACATCAGGAGCGGGTAAACATACAACACGGCTCCTTCAACTGATAAAAGTGTAACTATGTATGGAAATATCAAAAAATAAGAAATAAAAAACTAAAAAAAAAACAAAAAAACCCAGCACCTTACCCAATATTGAAATAAATATGTAAATATCAGAAATATAAACCAAAAAAAAACAAGAAAACCCAGGATCAAACCGGGTTTCGAACCTACGACCTCTGAGTGGTAAGCTCAATACCCTGCGCTAATCGGCTCACATTCAATCACATCGAATAGAAGGTTAAAGGCTGCTTGGACGCATGCGCACCTCAACTACTAAAATTTGACGTGGTGGGTGGAGCCGTGTAGTATGTTTACCCGCTCCTAATACATCTTTGTCTAAGTATATATCACAGAACAGAAAACACTTTGACACTTCAAGGTTTTTTTTGACAGTTATACTGTTTTGTTTCACATAAACCGCATTAACCAGTGGCATACCAACAATGGTACAAAATATAAGTAGATTAATAGAACTGCAATTTTACAAGTTATTTTCTTCGTGGTGATGTACTTGTTCGCTATTTTTGGAAAGAGGAAGAAATAAGCTTTTCTGTGATATATCATTCGACCTACGTTGCCACTTAAAAGAATCAAAGTTGGCGGCAGTAGAATCGAGTTCTGACGTCACATAACTTTAACAGCTCCTCTTAAAAACGAAAAATTCAATACCGTTCCTAACCCTAAAATTTGATCATTATATGTTTATTCTTTTCAAATAAAATGACTTGGTGCCAGACTTAAGCGCTACCCTGTATATTTTAAACTATCATAACCCCTTATAAAGTTTTTGAAAAATATTTTTGAATTAGCAATGACCGTTCAACTAAGTAGAAGCAACTCGTTCTCAGTTGATTTGTATTTATTTAATGATCCTTTTTATTAAACACAATCATGAGTAGGTACATAGCTTTTAAAATATCCAAGCAATTAATTAAAACCCAACCCTCGGGATAAGCAATAAATATAAGGCTCCAGTATGGAACCCGAATAGTTGCTCGCGGATCAAAGTGAATAGAGTAGTGAACCTCGATAAAAAAAACCAGCAGCATAGGGGAGGCAGCTATATATGTTATGTGGTTGTAAGCAGCAAAGCAGCGGAAGTCACTGCGTCTGGAGGCAAACGTGTCAAAAGCCTAAATGAGTAAATCTCGATAAAACAATCCGTAATCTACGTTGTTAGGAAAGTAGGAAGGAGAGAATGCAAACACGATGGGAGGAGGGGCAAAGACACTGGGAGATTAGAGATAAGGACTGGGAAAATAAAAAGAGGGAGGGAATAGAGGTGAAGGTGGGAAATAAATGTTAGGGGATGAGAAGATAAAAGTGGTATCGGTGACCAAGAAAACAGTGGCATGGAAAAGGTGATACAGAAGATGTTAAGGGAAAGGTACCCGATGCTAGGAGAAAAAGGAGAAGAAATGGAGTGGGTTAAGGAGGTATGCACTACGGAAAGAAAAGGGACAAGGGTAAACGCGGAGGAGTTGATCTGTCGGATGGAGGATGATTTTAGAGATGAGAGGAATGTGTTTGATATGATGAGTCGACTGTTTGGGGAAGTGGGGAGCGGGGTCAGCGAAGGTGGCAATTTATGCAGATAGGGAAAAGGAAAAGGAGGTTAGGAATGAGGCGGTAATCCTGAGGGATATTGGAGAAATCAATCAGGAGGGGATAGAAGGGATTAAGAGGGTTTGTGGGAGATGGAAGAAAAGTGGGTGTAAAGACTTTGAGTCTCAAGGAACAGGGAGGTGGTTATAGAGGCAAATAAAGGGGTTGAGGTGAGGAGAATTCTGAGAGAGGTGGAAGCGGGAAGGGGAACAAAACCATTAAGATGGTAGGGATAGACCCGTGGATTGAAGATGAAGTGGTGAGAAAGAAAATAGAAGAATTGATTGGGGAAGGGACAGGGGGATGAAAGTCGCGAGGGAGAGGAACGGGATGAAAATGGTGGTGGTAAGGGTGGAATGGGAAAAAGCGGAAGCCTTACTAAGAAAACGGGGAATTAAGTTGGACTGGAATAGGGTAAATATTGTAGAGGGGAGAGAGGGCAGATGCTTTGAATGTGGAGTGAAAGGCCACCAGGTAGCGGGGTGTAAGGCCAAGAGAGTGGTGAATATAAGAGAAATGCTGACTATGCAAGAGCGTGAAGCACATGGCCAGAGACTGTCGACAGGCCTTCCTTTGTAGTTTATGTGGGGAAAGGGGACACAAGCCACGGGAGACAGAATGTAGTAGGGGAAGGAAGGGAGTGGATGGAGACGGAGAGGGAAAACATGGGAGGTACCCTTTGGACCCCTCAGAGGGATCGAGGCAAATAGGAGGAAGGAGAAAGCAGACCACGGGAAGAGAAAATGTAAAGGATGGTTGGGGGTGTTACAGAATAATCTAGTGGAGAGCATGATTGGGAAAGAGAAGGCATGTGAGAGCTAGGAGTGATAGAAGGGAGTAGATGACAGAGAGTGTGTGAAGTACCGCCCCTCGCCTTGAAGTATGCGAAAGTAGTGATTCCGAGGCGGGAGTAACGGCGAGCTTGGGGTGGGTTTGGTTGGTAGGCATTCCCTTGGGGATGATTCCAACACTGTCCGGGCACTGGTTAGGAACATGAGTTTCCCATCTCAGCCCGAAAAAAAAAGCAATTAAAACTACGTCGAAAAAAGCACTAAATCAAAATCATCAAAAGTGCTCTGCAGAAAACGCTTGTTTACTTCAGGGCGACTGTCATTATTGCCAACTTTTCAGTTGCTGTACAATTGAGAAGTAAAAAACCACTTCCAAGATGTATACTTTAACACGCTGTAACATCTAGTAATGTAGGCTATATTTTAAAAGAAGAGAGGTGTTGTCGTTTCTGTATGAATCTTTGTATTAAAATCGCCCGTTCGATCTACTTTCAATCGTGAATTTTGCTTGGGTAGATATGCAGGTTGACTGCAGTTTGAAGTACACACGTATAGTTAGTTTAAAACCTCATGGGTACTACGTCACAGATGTACAAATGACCAAAATCGGTACAACGCAACAAATCCGCATGTATAACAGTAAAGTTAAAAACATCGTCATTTCCATTTGAAGTTGAGTTGTGCTACCGAATGTATCGAATTTTACTGCTATTGGGCGGAGTAGAATTCAATGAAACCTCTGGCGGAGAAAATTGTAACTGTCGCAACGAGTAAAATAATTCGTTTTGCATTGTTTTTGTATTATATGCAAGTCAACGTAATTACCGTAAACTAGTACTTTATTTGTTTAATTTTGTGTCAGTAACAAGTTTAAAACTGTGTTTTTCTATTTAACACAGCTGTCATTATTTCTGTATCTTCTGTAAGTTCCTTCTGGCATTACTTATTCTTTTTTCTCTTATTTTTTGGGAATCAAACCACAATAATGTTTTTTTATTTTTTATTTCGACGTTTCGGTAGCGTTCCAGACACCGTTGTCAAGATTAACTAGTAATAAAATAATTTTTGGTCCCTATCTGACACAACGAAAAAAATGATGACAGCTGTGTTGAATAGAAAAACACAGTTTTAAACTTGTTACTGACACAAAATTGAACAAATGAAGTACAAATTTACGGTAATTACGTTGACTTGCATATAATACAAAAACAATGCAAAACGAATTATTTCACTCGTTGTGTCAGATAGGGACCAAAAATTATTTTGTTACTAGTTAATCTTGACAACGGTAGCTTGAACGCTACCGAAACGTCGAAATGAAAAACATTATTGTAGTTTGATTCCCAAAAAATAAGAGAAAAACAATACTCTTATATAATCAGAGATATTATGGAAGAGGTTATGTTATTCTAATTTTTGTTTTTATTGCAGATCAAAGAGAAAATAAGTCGGTATTAAAGATTTAAAATATCACTCAATACAAACGTACCTTCCCTGCAACTTCTGTAGATATGACTATATCAAAAATAAAATAAAAACACGAAATCAGACCTAAAACTAAACATCTTCTGTAAGTTCCTTGTGGCATTACTTATTCTTTTTTCTTATTCTTTTGGGAATCAAACCAAAATAATGTTTTTTATTTTTTATTTCGACGTTTCGGTAGCGTTCCAGCTACCGTTGTCAAGATTAACTAGATAGGGACCAAACATTTTTTTATCAATTTTATTACTAGTTAATCTTGACAACGGTAGCTGGAACGCTACCGAAACGTCGAAATAAAAAATAAAAAAACATTATTGTGGTTTGATTCCCAAAAGAATAAGAAAAAAGACTAAAACTAAACAGTTAAATGAACGCTTGTTGTACTTTTCACAAATATCAACCATATTACTCCAAAAATAGAAATATTAGGAGTCAAAATTTAGTTTAACAACACAAAATACTAAAGCACAATCAAAGGAAAAGCAAAAGTTTTACAAAACACACACTGAAAATAACTAAAACAGCAAAATACTACCACTTAAATAATCAAAGGGCTTTTACGATAGCTGATTTGTTTTACTCGTTGCTGAGATGACATTTCAGAGCGCCATCTATCGAATTCTACTTTTCACAATACATGCGGTTTTGCCGCGTTGTACCGATTTTGGTTGTTTGCACATATGTGACGTAGCACCCATGAGATTTTAAACTAACTCTACCATCGTACGGGCTGGAAACAATTAAAAAAAAAACAAATAATAAATTCTTAGACTTTAAAAATTAGAATTGTACAAGTGTGAAATAATTAAAATATAAAAATGTTCAGTGAACCGACTACGCTCGTCATCTTGGTTTGAATAGTAGCAAACGAACTTGTAGGTGCGCTTGTACTACTCAGTTATCGAATGGAGCAGCTAAAAATTCCAAACCACTGATATTATATTCTGTGATCGTTTGATATTTATTTCATTTTTGTTGACAATTTAATAGTGGTGGAGAACTATCGATAGTTCGCACTCAAGAAAGTAGTCGATAGTCGAGGATCGAACTATCGATAGTTTGAAAAAAATTGAGTCTTAATATAATTTTGACAGTAGACGAAAAAAAAATGATTTGATAGTTTTCTTCTCTAATGAGACTATAATCTCATTCGGAAATCGGAAATACGAATGAGAGTAAGTAAAATATACCAACAAATACTACAATAAGAGATTTCCCCTGTATAAATGTAAATTATCCCCTGTTAAAGGAAAAGTAGATATTAATATCATTAGTCTCTTCTTTTCGTGAATCACAGCAACAATGAAGGTAAAATTTCCCTTCTAATACATGTTTATTTTGTCGATATAAACCCTGCTCGCCAAAATTATACTGAAAATGGACTTCACAACTACTATTTTCTTGTAAATTCTTCGTATAGCCTGAAACATTTTATTCATGAATTATTTATGAACTTTTCTATTTCCTCTGTATACTAAAAATATCAAAAAGCATCGAAAAATGTTTTTCAAAATAATATATATTTATATTCTTAAATAGGGCGACCAGTATATATTGAATTCACATCGATGACAAATACTTGTTTACTAAATTTTAAATCTTGCTTTCAGTAACGAGTTAATTTTTGCATCGGACGGTCGTGCCGGGCCGGACGTGTATATTCGTAATTTATGTGAATTCAATTTTTTATTCAATTTATTCAATTTGGTTTTGTTAAGTACATTACATTTTATTTTATAAAAATGTGAAATTTTGAGTATCCCATGGAAGAAAACTACACTAGGCTAGGAAGCCTGTACTGTAGCTTAAAAACACGGCACATTACATATTTTGGTGAGTACTATATAATATTTTATTTTAGGCAATTACAAATACAAATTACAGTAATTAAAATGTCCTTTTTTACTTTCAGTTGATAATGGAGCAGAATATAAGTGTATTTTCGAATTTTCGGGAGTGTGTGTGTGTGTGTGTAGAAATGTTTGAGATTATTTTCGGTAGTGAAACTATGTGTGTTATCGAAATTTTCGAATTTTTGGTAGTGTAGTTCAAATTTGTGGTCGTCATTTCCAAGGATTATAATTCTATACATAAGGCACAGTATACTGTGCATAAGGTCTTTATTTTATTATCTGGTAATTACTAGCACTAAATTTTTTTTTTGAAATAACGTTTATTCATATAACATTTATTACAATAATAGAACTACTGTAAAAAATTCTCAAATCAGTGCTTTTAAACACTGGCCTCGAGAATAACAAAACATAATAGTGTTGCAAATGCAGTTAATCAATTTTTACAAACTGTTTCAGTCTTCCAACAAAACTTCTATAACTACTTAAATCTTTCACACATTGCGGTAACCTATTAAACGCTTTAAATGCATCTATACTTGGATTGTTTAAACCTATATTAGTCCTTGTAAATGGTTGATAGATGTTATTATGAGATCTTGTCTGGTAATCATGCACATCCCAACAATACTCAATATTTATGTTGCATTTCTGCTGATTGTTAAGGATTTTATAAACAAGCTTGCACTGTTCAATTTCCAAAATTCCTTTTAACCTATTTAAATGTAGATCCGAATAAATTATGTTTGTGCTAGTGAGCCAATCATAGTTAAATAATATTTTAAGAATTTTGTTTTGTAATACTTGTGCTTTATGAAAATTTACTTCCCCACACATACCCCACACAGGCAAAAGATACCTAAAATGTGTTAAGAAAAAAGCATTATAAACTTGAAATTTACTTTTTTTAGACAAATAGTCTCGACTTTTGTACAACGCGGACAGCATTGAAGTGATTTTTTCAGAGATTTTGGTTATATGTGAGGACCAGTTCAAATTTTCATCTACAATTAATCCCAAGTATTTTATGTAACATACTTTCTCTATAAGTTCACCATTGATGTTAATATGTAGTTCATTAATTAATTTATTTTTCTGTTTAAATACAATATATTTAGTTTTGTTAATATTAATTTTTAATTTATTAGAAAACAGCCATTTGAGATAAATATTCAAGTCGTTATTTATTCGGTTATTTAGGGTAATTTCATCTGTTCCCGTGTATAGCAAGACAGTATCGTCTGCAAAGGTAAAATATCTTGCCTCCAGATTGGCGCACTTCAGATTCAGCACATAAAGAGAGTACAACAGAGGTCCAAGGACTGACCCCTGTGGCACCCCATAAGCACTGGACAACCATTTACTGCTTGTATCCTGTAGCTTTACGTACTGATTTCTATCAAGTAAATATGTCTTAACTAAGCTGTACATAACACCCCCAAACCCCATTCTCAATAATTTACTCAATAATATATCTATACTAACCACGTCAAAAGCTTTTTTTAAGTCGACGAACACTGCTATAACTATCTGTTTCCCGTCTAGAGCCCTTGAGATATAATCTATGAAATCAACAGTAGCAGCAAGTGTACTACTGTTTTTAATAAACCCATATTGAAATTTATCGGTCAATAGATGGGTATCAATAAACGATAACATTCTTTTTTTTATTAACTTTTCTACAATCTTAGAGAATACACTCAATACTGAAATAGGTCTGTAATTGTTCATGTTCTTTTTATCCCCTGTCTTAAATAGTGGAGTAATTTTACTGATCTTTAACTCTTGAGGAAAAATTCCACTTTGAATAGTTTTATTAACCAATTGCATCAAAATTGGTAGAATATATTCTCCAAGATTTCGTATATCCCTAACTGTAATCTCGTCATGTCCGGGTGCTGAGTTTTGTCTTAGTTCCTTAATAATATCTAACAACTCCTGTTCATCCGTTAACGGTACTGAAATTGAGTTATTGTTAAAAATTTCACTAACAGAGAAATTTTCATTTAATTGATTAATTTCATTTTCTAAATCTTTCACAATCACTCCACCAACCCGAGAAAAATGCCTATTTAGATTATTAACTATATCTAGTTGACCATTTACGACATTATTATCAATCAACAGCGAATCAATAGCTACTTCATCTTTTTTATTTTTTATAAGACTATTAATAAATGCCCATTGTTTTTTTATATTGTTTCCAGCTAAATTCCATTTTTCTTGAAAGTAACGATTTTTTAAAGCTCTTATCTTATTATTTATTTGATTTTTAATGATTTTAAACTCGGAATCCAAATATGCGTTATCAGGCTGACTGACCTTTTTTTTATAAATTTTATCTCTTTTTTTTATCAACTCAAGGACTTCACTATTCATCCAGGTGTTATTTGAACGTATTCTTAATTTTTTTGTATACTCAGACTTCTTTTTACATTCCCTGACTAAATTAATTAGTTGTTGAAACGTTGCCACATTCATACTTAAAACTCTTTGCCTAAATAAATCTATGAACTTTTTATAGTCTACAGATTTGACTTCATAATCTACCTTATGCTTATGAGTTTGTACAGAAGTTTTAATATCCATTAATAACAATTTGTGGTCAGAAATTGCGTTATCCATAACATTAACTTTACAATCTACCTTCCCACTGTAGTCACTAAGAACATGGTCAATAAGAGATTTAGACACTTTGGTAACTCTGGTTGCGTATTCTTCACTGACTTGATTATTTATTTTAAAGTTGTTTACTGTTAGTAGGTTTTTGTAATCTTTGATTACTTGTGAAACATCCAGCAAATTAAGGTTCATATCACCCACTATTAAATGATTTTTCGAGTGCTTCAGCATTATAGATTCCAAGTATTGAAGGAAATGACAATTACTAAGGGAGGGAGGTTTATATACAGTACTTATTTTTAAGTTTTGTGTACCTAAGCTAATACATACCCAGTTTATTGGTTCCCCATCACTTGATTTCTCAATTTCACAAAATTTTATTGATTTTCGCACATAGATAGCCACACCGCCCCCTCTACCAGCTCTGCAGGAATGAACAGCAGAAAAATCACAATTGAAAAAGAAACGCTTCATTCTCTTCCAACCATGTCTCAGTAGCCAAGAGTATATCGCAATCTTCTTTCACCACAAAACACTGCACAAGATCCAGTTTATTCCTAATACTTTGCAAATTCATATATGCAACTTTCAGTTGTTTACGAGGCCTGTTTAGTTTTCCAACTGACTTTTTTCCTCTATAAGAAGGATTTTTGGGTGTTCGTCCTTCCTTAAGAAAATTTTTCCGTTTCCAATCCAGAGAAATTTGTAGTGTCGATCCTTTTTAAAGGCTCTTGCTGCCATGTACAAATCTAAATTCGTTTTTGTTAGTTCATGGTTTAAAAATATTTTATTGTCTTTTGCATATTCCAAGTCCGTGCTTTTCATCTCGAATTTTTTCTTTGATTTTAAAAATTTTGTCTTTGTTGATTCGTCTTCGAAGATAACTTTAATTACACTTGCTTTGCCATCATCTTTGCCCAAACGAAAAGCTGTGAATTTGCTGCCATCTGTGACCTCAAGATAAGTACCAATTTTTTTTATTATTTCTGATACATTCTCATTTACCTTGTAGGGTACTCCCTGCACCAGCATATTATTTTTTAGTTCATTTTAATACCATATATTATTATTATTATATTTTTTTCCAAAAGACATAGGTAAACTATGTTGTTTTCCAAATTTCATCAATATATCATCCTTTCTTTACTAGCAATAGAATAATACAGTGTATTTAGAATATTTTGGATCTTTTTCGAATGATTTTTATACAAAATGTTTAACCGATCTATAATTTATAAACAAATTGAGTACCTATTAATTTTGAAATAGTTAAGAACATTCATTAATATAGTAAGCTGTATACTCTCCGAATTTGTTTATTTATTATTTAAACGGGCACTTATTTTACGAGATATTTTATAAAATTTATTCTGTATTTTTTTATTTCCCAAAGATTTTTTTCCAAATACCTGCATAGGAATCTTTTATGAATAATTTTCATACAAAAGTTTCAACTGATAAATAATTTATCAAAAAATTTACTATTTATTTGATTTTGAAATTTCTAAGAACAATCAATATAGAGTAAATAATTGCTTACTGTTGATTTTTATCAAATATGGGCTCGAAGTATTGTTACAAATTATATACAGGCTGTTTTTAAGTGAAACTTACAACGTTTGCATTCACCTCTCGTAAAATTAGACAAAATGATATAAGGATTGAGGGGTACACCTTATTTATTTTTCGAAATGCGGGGTGTTTAAGTGAAAAATTAAATGTTTTAATCATAAATCTAAGATAGATGGATAAATTCATTTGCCATTTGGCAGGTTGTTTTTAAATGTAGAAGAGCATATTTTAATGGAAAAACATGTTTCAACTCTCGATCCAGTGATGGTACATTTGGAAGAATATGTTACCATCTTAAAGTTATCATATTGAAACATTCAATTTTTCATAACTTTAACACCCCGTACTTCGAAAAGTAAATGCGCTGGACCTTATGATATAATTTGGTCCAATTTTACGAGGGGTATCTACATGCATATATTGTAGTTTTTATAGGAGAATGAAGAGCACTCCACTCAATATATCACACCCTGTATATTAGGATTCAAATCTCTCAAATTTCAGAAGTCTTGAGTAAGCTATATTGTCTTCCATATTTTCCCAATTATTATAACTTCCTTATATCCCTTTTTCAAAAAGTCATGAGTAAGTACAATACCTTTTTGTCAAAAATATTATTGAAATTGTTGTGAACATGTAAATATTTTGTTGATATTTGAAGTTTTTATAATTCCTGATTTAATTTTTTTCATGGAGACTAGATATATAGTCTCCATGTTTATTTGTTAATGTTTTTAGGTAGGTACCTATATTTTTTATTCCTACACTTTGCCAGTAAAGACAAACTGTTAAGTATGTAATACATTTATATTGTATGCCAGTGTAGCTTTGTGTAGAGAGTGCGCATGTGCGCCCATATATGTGCTTTAGAAGGGAGAACTTCCGTTTAGTAGTAGTGGCCACAGCACACCCTCTAGCAGGCTAACTCCTTTACTAATTCTCAGATCTTATATATTAGTATTGAGCCCACCCGCCGCGCGCTGTGATAGTATACATGGAGCACAGAAAAGGGTAAAAGGAGCAGGAAGAAGAATAACTAAAAGAGCGGGAAATATGAAATAACTAATGCTCGATTTCACCAACCGTCTCGTAAAGTTAGGTAATATCAAAGTCGAATTTAGGAATTTCTAAACGCAATTTACGTTTCACCACGCGCATTTAGAAATTCCCAAATCCGATTTAGGTATTACCTAACTTTACGAAACGGTAAGTGAAATCGGGCATAAGGGCGGGATACTTAAATATTAAATATAAGATGGATATCCCTGAATTATTTCAAAGTGCACATATTTTTTCACACTCAAATCACTGCAAAAAATTCCAATATGTACACCAAGAAATAAACAAAATACAGGAGTGTCTTAAATTCGACAAACTGGCTATTGTTGCTAACTATTCTACAAAAAATGGAATAAGATAGATCAAATAGAGAAGAATCTGTAGTAAATGCTGGAGCAGTAAGGGGAACTTTGGCTGTGGAGTCCACATACTCGCATATGACAGAAATGTTGGCATGCGTGGATATACCTACCATGAGCTCCAACTTATATTACAGTATTGAGAATGAACTAGGAAAGGTAAATACAATTTTAAGAACAAATAGATAAAACATTTTTGCTATGTAACATATGAGATTATCCTGTTCATATCGTGTTGTCTGTGAGTGTGTGAACATTAGTAATATACCTCCTACATAATTCAAAATAACTTTAGAAGTTCGTGGCTAAAAATTATAAAATTAACATGGTTTGATTCATAATATTGAATGCTAAACAGTAATATCAGTTTCCCTTGGATTGGACCTGTAATTCATAGTGAAGATTGGGTAGTTTGGTTAACAATAGTTGTCTTTTCAACTTAGAAAAAACTTGGTTCTGTTGATAAAACTAATAGCTTATTGTATTATAATTGGCAGAGCCGAATCTAGGTACTGTTGCGCCTGTGGCAACATACTAGACAGCGCCCCGCATTTGCGTAGATTTTTTCAACCAGTATTTTTTTTATAATTTTGGTCATATATTGTGGTTACTATTTCAAAATAATACGCAGTATTATGGATATTTACTTATTTTTATTGCTAACATTGAAATAGACATTTCAAATGAAATGCATTAAAATTAAACAATCTTGAAAAACAATACAAAAACTTTTATATTTTTGAAAAAAAAACTAAAAATTTAAAAATATAACAAATAAAGTAAAAATTTTTTTGGTTAATTGACCAGAAAATAATAATTATGTAGGTAAGTAACGTACAGTGTTCAAAATCTCACTTTTCTTGCTTTTACATCTGCAAACATATCAACCAATTCAGAGTAATCTAGGGTACATGTCACTTCTTTTTCGATGGCGAGGATTGACATATTTGATAATCTCTCTTGTCCCAAAGTTGAACGAAGGTACGACTTTATAAGTTTCAATTTGCTAAAGGAACGTTCATAAGTAGCAGTTGTCACTGGCAAACTCAGAAATATTCTCAACGCCGTTTGAAGATTTGGATAAATATTTTCAAGATTCAGATCATATATACCATTTAATAGTTGTAATGATCCCATTTCAAAAAAATTGTCTAAAATTAAGTTACTCTGAAATTTAAAACTTTCAATTTCCAATGAAAATTCATGTGCATTTAAATCTAAAGGATACTTTAATGCAAGATCTGCAGCACTTTTTATTAAATCGTCAATAGTCATAGTTTGAATAACACTTCCTTTCAAAAAACTGAAGTCGTCTGCCACTTCGTTCAAAGCAACAAATCTTTTTTCAATTTGTATTATTATTTTATCAATCACTTGTAACAGTCCAATTCTTAGTTTTGCATTCGCATCAAAAAGATAAGCTTCATCACTGGCTAGTTCTCCTGACATTTTGGGTTTTTTTCGTTTTCTTGACTCCTGTAATTTTGGTTCAATTCCAATTTTATTTGCTTCAGTTTTAGAAAGTTCCATCAATGGTGTAAAAAAGTTAATTTAAGACAATTTTATTTACAATTTTTGGGTTTTCTTTTTGTGTTGCCACATATAATGGATAATTCTCGCCATCGCCCCTCGCGCGAAAAACGTCTTTCGAATTACTTTGCTTGGCTCTTCTATTTCTTTATTTTTTGATATTTTCTGGCGCCCCTGCGGACTTTGCGCCCGTGGCAAGTGCCACCTTTGCCACGCCCTAGATACGGCCCTGATAATTGGGCCAGGTATTGGACACATTCAAATATATAATTATGTCGGTAAAATGTGATGTTTGTAAATTATCTATTCATGAAAAGGATGATTCGGTATTTTGTGATAGTTGCCGCCTTTTCCCTCATGTGCACTCAACGAAAGAAAAAAATTGTTCTGGAATTTCAGCATCAGAATTTAGAGCTTTTGTACTACGAAAAAGAAACTTATTTTTCTTCTGTGTCCAATGTAAAGAAGCTTTTAAAAGTGCTCCGAAACTATTAAGAAAAATTGATGATCTGCAGTCCCAAATTGAGGAGCTTAAACAAGAAGTAGAAACATTGAAAAACTCTAATAATGATGGTATCGAAGAAATGCTGTTTGAAGGTCATGAACGCTCGGTTCGTGCTAATAATGTTATGTTCTATAACCTGGAGAAATCTACTTGTAATAGCTTATCTGAAAAAATAACTGATGATAAACAGAAAATTAGTGATATTTTAAATCCACTAAATATTATGAGTAGTGATATTATTAAAGTGTTGAGAGTAGGTAAACTAAATACAAGACCAAGACCTGTCAAAGTGGTTCTGAGTAGTTCACAATTAGCAACTCAGATTATTAAGTCTAAGAATAAGCTTTCCATTGCCAATATTAAGATACCTATGGATAAGACTAAACTGCAGCAAGAACAACTTAAGAAAGTATTGGATGAGTTAAAGTTGAGGAAAAATAATGGTGAAATTGACCTAACAATAAGATATTTAAAAGGTCTTCCAACAATTTCGAAAATGAATCAAAAAAACTTGTAAACGGGAAAACTTTCATTAATAATTTAAATGTTCATTACCATAATGCAGGAGGCATTAAAACCAAATTGCAGAGTTTGAGAACGTCAGTAGCGTTATCTAATCATGATGTTGTCATTTTAACTGAGACGTGGCTTACTAACGATATTTCTGATGCTGAGATTGGTTTATCGGGATATAATATTTTCCGTACAGATCGCAGTTGGAATACAAGCTCTTGTTCCAGAGGTGGAGGAGTTTTAATAGCTATTAAAGACTGCTTCGTTGTAAAGAGACTTGATGCAGCTATTTCTGTTGAGCACATTTTTATAAGTGTTGTGATTGGTGAGAAGAAACTTATTTTTGGTGTTACATAAATCCCGCCAGGCTCCATTGATACTAAATACGTAGATCATGGAAATACGGTTGAATACTTGGCTGCCCGCTATCCTGAACATTTATTATACTTGTTTGGTGATTATAATTTACCTTTAGCTACCTGGGGCAATTCTCATGAGGACGGACTGCTTGTTCAATGCCCTCTGCGATATCCCGCACATATTGTTGATGAGCATTTTTCTTATTTGAATTTAAAACAAGTGAATGTTATCCGAAACCCTCGTAATGTCTTTCCGGATTTAATTTTTTGTAATGAACCCCACTCCGTGAATGTGGTTAAAGTCACAGATTTATTACTTGATAATAATAATCATCATACTGCTCTTGAATGTGATATTCATATAGGAAAAACATTTACTCCAATTCCTACAGAAGACATTTTTGTAGATTTTCGGAGAGCTGATTATCAGGCAATCAATAATTACCTAGCATCTATTAATTGGGATTATGTTTTTATCAAGAATAATCAGGAAGCTTCTGTTTATAATTTTTATCAAATTTTATCAAATGTAATTGCTAACTTTGTACCTATAAAAAATTTTGTATCTTCTAGTTATCCTAAATGGTACTCGTCTCAGTTAAAACACTCAATTTATGAGAATAAAAAGCTCATGTAAGATTTAAGACCACGAAATCGCGTAACGATTACTCTGTGTTTTCTGAACTTAGAGCGCAGAGCAAGAGTATAGCGAAGCAATGCTATGATTCTTATTTACATCATGTTGAACAAAATATAAGCAATAATTCTAAATTATTCTGGAATTATGTGAATTCGTTACGCAAAGATCATGGTGTTCCAAATAACATGTATCTTGATGACAATTTGCAAGTGATGGTATAGAAATAGTAAATCATTTTCCTCATTTTTTTCTTCGGTATATAGTTCTAGTGTGTTGTCAGCAGATAGCATTTTGTCAGTGAATAAGTCACTTGATATTAATCCATTCAATATTCATCTAGGGGAGCTATTTTCTGAAATCTTGAATTTAAAAGATACCCTGTGTTCTGGACCTGATGAAATTCCTTCGTTCTTCCTTAAGAGGTGTGTGTACACACTTAGTGTACCTCTGTGTATGTTGTTCAACCAGTCTCTTGCCATGAAGTCATTTCCTAGCGAATGGAAGAGTAGTTATGTTACTCCCATATTTAAAGCGGGTGAGAAATCTAGCATAAAAAATTACCGTCCTATCAGTAAGCTCAGTATAATTCCTAAACTATTTGAGTTGCTAATAACTAGATTTTTAGCTTGGAAATGCAGGAATGTCATTATTAATGAACAGCATGGATTTACTTCGGGTAGGTCAACAGTGACCAACCTGTTATTATATCAGAATGACATAATCAGTAATATGGAGTCAGGAATACAGATTGACTCTATTTATACAGATTTCAGCAAGGCCTTTGATAAAGTATGTCATGATATTCTTATATACAAATTAGGTAAAATGGAATTTCCATCATGGCTTTTGACTTGGTTGCATAGCTATCTAACCAATAGAAAACAATTCGTAAAAATAAAAAACTATATATCTGATCCTATAATTGTCACTTCGGGGGTACCACAGGGATCCCATTTAGGTCCGTTGCTTTTTAACCTTTTTATTAACGATATTGGATCTATTTTTAAACATTAAAAATATTTATTATTTGCAGGCGACTTGAAAATTTACAAAACTGTCAGGAGTATTGAAGATTGCTGTAAATTACAATCTGATGTTGATTCACTCAAAAATTGGTGTATTGTTAATGGTATGACACTGAATATTGATAAATGCTATTGCATTACTTTTACTAAGTCATCAAATCCACTTATTCATAACTACAGACTCCGAACTGAATCAATAAAAAGTAATTTAAGAGTTTTAATGAGCTTATGTTTATTAATTTATATTATTATCATTTTATTTTATTATTTTGGTGTTTAGTGAGTCAATTTACTACATTATGTGTCTTTTTATCGTGTTTTATTATAGTAATGGTGTATTTGTGATGTTTTTGTTTAAATCTGTAACTACAAACTGAATTGTATAGCTTTATACTTATCTTTATTTATAAATGTTTTCTACAAGGGGGTGATCCCGTTTATTAATAAATAAATAAATAAATAAAAAGAGGGGGCTACAGAAAATGGACAACTTTGTTTAGATGGCACACCTTGGATCACAATCTATGTGGATGGTTCTTGGAGTAAACGATCCTATGACACAAACTATAATGCGCTATCTGGCATGGTAGCTATAATTGGAAAATATACGGGCCAAGTACTATTTATAGCAGTAAGAAATAAGTTTTGTGCTATATGTGCCAGAGCTTCCAAAGGCAATGTAGTTGTAAAAAAACACATCTGCTTCAAAAATTGGGATGAATCCGCTCCTGCAATGGAAACTGATATGGTTGTGGAAGGATTTAGCTGCAGTGAAAAAATGCATGGAATTAGGTATACTAAATTTATAGCAGACGGTGACTCCAGTGTATACAAGAATATTATAGAATGTACAAATCACGTCTTGAAAAATTATGCAAAACGCCTCAGGGATATCAAAAAGGATACCAGTATTACACTAGCTGGAAGAAAACTAATTGCTATGAAAAAAATTGAAGTTTTGATGAAACGAGCAAAAACTTCAATATATGAACATGTCAAACAAGAATTTCCAAAGATTGATCGCTTGAAACAAGATTTAAGAAATGGGCTACTCCACGTATTTGGAAATCACTCGTCTTGCGGTCCTGGTACGTGCAATTCAATTGGAGACATTACTGACAATATGATTCCACAGCTGCAGTCAACATCTATATTCAATCACCTGAATGGTAAATACAAATGGCAGATACAAAAGATATTATTTACTGATAGAAAATATTTAAATGATATTTTTTCAGTCTTTATAACTACATGGATCAAGACTTCAATATGTCAATAGAGGTCACCACCCATTTGTGAGTATGGGATTGTAAAAAATCAATATTTTTGTCAACTTTTTCTTTTCTTTTTGTTCTGAGGAGAAATGGAAGAGAAAATAGAAGATGTTCTTCAGCTGCCATGTATTTTAATAAATATGAAGACAAATACAATTAATTTGTTTTCATTTATTGCAGTCACACCACTGTTCAGATACGTCAAAATACTAGTGTTACTAACTTTGTTTCGATTATTCAATCGAGTCTCAAATGATTCTTTCTGTTTTAAAAAATGCTTAACAAAAATATGATTGATAATTCTGCTTTCTTTGTATAAACATTTGCACAGTCTGGACTTATTATGAGACCCGTACAAGGATCCTGTTCCTTTATATTTTTTCTATTTGATGATTTCCTGTAATTGGAAAATTCAATCAAAAAACTACATTTTTAGGAAGTTACACAAAAAAATTTTGAATGAAAAATCGTTGGAACCCTTATTTATTATATCTTATTATGTTTCTACGTACTAAATGAAACACCGTAGGTTCTGAATGGAATTATAATGCATATTTTTTAAATACATATTTGACAAATCAACACGATACGTGCCGCTGGCTGTCTGACTGACTTAGCTCTTTTGTGCATCACATGATTTCTGATAATTTTCTGCGCACTCTAATTATTATTAAAAATTATTATTGGGTGAGCAAAGTGAATTGCTTCTTTTGATACATCACTCAGTATAGTTCCATATACTGTGCTTCAGTAGATGACATCGCCACTGCGTGCAGTTTCTGCTTTCCCAGAAAACGGCTGAATTGGCAAATTTGAATATAAATCCAGAGTAGGTTAGGTTAGGTTAGAGAACAATACTATAAGCAATGTCCAATGCTGCTATTGATGTTGTTATCAATGAGATTTTTGATCAAATTATTTAGAAATTACAAACAAAAACGTGAGTCTCTTATCCCTACCACTTTTCTAACAAAAATATAAATTCTTCACATACCCTTTTTTTATTAATTGATGTCATTTTTATCAGTCGAATTGAACTTCATGTCGGCATCATCATCGGTTTTCCTTTTAACATTTTCAATTGTTTGTTTGAACCCAGTTCCTATATCAGCATCCTTCTCTTGTTTTGTTGAATAGAATTCGTTTTGTAAGACTGATTCTCTTAGAAAAAAATACTGTTCGGTTTCAATCTTATGTTCTTCTATAAAAATTTCGTCTTTTTCTTGTTTAACTTCCATAATTAGGAACGAGTAAAAATGATTATCCTACATTCAACTCACTTCAACTAATAAGGTGCTTAATAAGTGAAGAGTAAGGTAAAGTAAAGTATAGTAAAATCTGTGGTAAAATATTGCCAATTGCAATACCGCATACAGTGCGGTATTTATGTAGCTCTATTTTAATAACGATCTGTCTAAAATTTATTTGGAAATAAGAGCTATTGCCATCACTATAATTTAATAACGTAGCGCTGTGCTATGTAGAAAGTGACATAACCTGTCTTTTTCTGTATATACTTATAATTTTTGAAAAAATCAAAAACCAAACAACCTTACTATTTGCATATTTTAAACGCAAACCACAAAACAAACTAAAGACCATCTAAATAATAAACACATTGATAAACAATAGCCTTAACCTCAAAAATACGATGCGATTTGTTCTATTTTGTCAACTGCGCAGGACAATAGGGCATGTCCACGACAGTTGACAATACCTTGGTGGTGAAACAATAAACAATAGACACGATGAAAAATTATCAAACAACAAACAACTATTAATCTATATTATATTTTATTAAATATGCAAGCTCAACAATTAAAATAAGTTTAGAAGTACACTGAAGCAAAACCAACTAAACTCAAACACGATCTATCATTATAAATCAGCATAACCTCACTATTAAGTACCACGTGTTCTGAACGCTTTGTTTATTGTTTCACCACCACGCTAGTTTGTGACGTCACGTGGACATGCCGTATAAAGGAGTTCAGTCTAAGGTCAGTGTGGCCAACAAAAAGTGGTTTGTTCTGACAAGAATAACAGTTAAGGTCTACCATTCGAAACATAAGACTTTTGCATGTTTTTTATCATATTGCTTTATTAAAATAATGAATACACCCCCGAAGCGTATATCTTGAAATTTAAATAATTTAAGGAACTTTTGTCAAGTCACCATTTCATTCCTGTTATTCTGTCACTAGTTATGTCAAATGTCAGTTATATTTATTTTTGTTAAGATTCGTTTCCATTTTCCATTAGATTTTTGTAGCAGTTCTAGTTAGTTGTATCTCTATTCTTCTAATTACTTTTTCCACTGACATCTAACATAACTAGTGACACAGAAATGAAATGGTGACATGTCAAGAGTTCCTAGAATTATTGGCCACCGATATGTTGAGTATTCAGCTAAAAACTCTCAAGATATACGCTTCGGGGGTGTATTCATTATTTTAATAAAGCAATATAGATGTACGCAATGATAAAAAACACGCAAAAATCTTATGTTTTGAATGGTAGTCCTTAACTGCCATTCTTGTCAGAAAAAAACCACTTTTTGTTGGCCACACTTACCTCAGACTGAACTCCTCTATTATGTGCCGTATTTATAAAGTGGGTACGATTGGCACACTTTTTTCACTCCGTAAGCTCTTTTTGCTCCATAACCGTTAAAGATTCCCCCTTGGAGCGAAAAGTGCGGTGCACCCCGCGGTGATTTCTGTATTTTCAGGGTGAACGGAGTATAACCTCGACAAGGTGGCACGATCGGAGCATGCGAGTTACAAACTTTCCTCTGATTTTTCGGGTTTGTTATTGTTTTTCTCATAATCGGCATATTATTCAAAAGCATAACATCAAAACAATGTCTAATTCTCCTGTTAATTCATCTGGTATTGTGAAATACGTCCTAAAAGGATTTAAATAGTTATATTGTGATGTTTTTCTTATTTATTTGAACAGCTTTTATCGTGGGATAACTCACTATGGATCTGTGAGTGCGAAGGCCTAGCAAGGGTGCGGTTTCACTTATTCGGAGAAGAAAAACCGAGGGCAGAGAGCTAGCGGTATCCAGGCTATTGGGTCTAATAAAAAGAATAAAGCTAGATATTGAGCTCTAAATATAGGGAGGACCACAATAGATCTGCAATGGTCGCAGTGGGATAGGACAAAGAGCCACTCCAATTCTAATCTAATCTAATCTAATGGCTAATTTCTATTGATTTATTAATGAAACACTTACACACTATAATAAACTTAATTTATATACACACTACTTAATGTCTATTAATTTATCTACACTCGGTATAATAATTGTCCTAATTTTTCTTCAACACTATTTATATCCACTTTCTGTTCACTCACTGTATACTGAAACTGTTTACCGATTCACTGTATACTGAACAACTCCTCCATTCACCCGAAAACCCGCGTATATATAATCCCTCGAATCTCTAGAACTTTCTTGAATTCACCACCTCTGCGTATACCTTATAAATCGAGAACATTCGCGATAAACCATTGTATGGCCTGGTACATTTCCAGAACAGTCTGGATATTACCTGCGAAAGAACCTTTTTAGAAAGGTTGCATTCATAGTTTGCGACAGGACCGGCTTCGTAATCAGTGAGTTCGTAACATTGCCCCTCCTTAATAGTAAGTTCCTCCTGGAACTCTTGTGTAGCCGGGACTGGATGTTTAAATCGGCAACTGGATCAATTCCTACACTTTCCGATCGGATGGAAATAACTGGGTACTGTCTTCATCGGATACTGATTACGTGGGGGCATAGCTGCAGATTAAAATGTGGACATCGGTATCTTCGAAGATCACTTCCACCATATTCCTAATGGCTCGCCAATCCAACTGGTTGCTCTCTATCTTAGGCATCGCTAGTTTCTTCACGTTGGATTCCAGCACGTGGTCTCGAAGACTTCGTAGCGCTTCCCACACATTCCGGTAGGTGGATCGATCTTGAAATTCGTCCTTTGTTACGAGATAGAAGATGTGTCGTGAGTTGTGTTTGAGTTTCAGTGTTTTGCCAGGGGTCGGAATCTGTTCTGAAAGTTTATCTGATTGTCCAAACTTCTTTCGAAAGACGAATGCCAAACCTCGTGCATTTTTGATATTGGCTGGGATGTTGTGTGCCAGTGAATAGTCTTCCGGGAGCGTGAACAAATCTTGTTGCTGCTCTGTAGTAACTCCAAATCTAGCTTTACCGGTACCTTCATATGCGCCCATAAATTCTTCGAAGACAGGGTCAGGATCTTCCCGGATATGGTTTACTCCTTCTTCTTTGTCATGGTCTCCTTCGAATGGCGCTAGTCGATTTTGGTGGACTACTTTCGGTTTTCCATTGGGAATCTTACTTATGCGATAGATGACGTCGTTGATCTTCTTCTTGATTAAGTATGTCCCCTTCTTTGAAACTGCCTTCAGTAGCCTGCGTGTCGTACCGTTTTTTCATTCTGTCGCTGGCAACTTGGAGATTCGTTCGAACCAATTCGTGTACATCGTCCATCCTTTTTCTCAACTGGATCACGTAGTCTCCTCCCGCTAGATCTTTTCAGGGACGACAACCAAATTCCAGGACACAAGGAAGTCTCATTTCGCGTCCAAATAGGATTTTCGCAGGTGTTTCACCTGTGGACTCAGTGATGGCAGATCGATACGCCAATGCAAATGGGGAAGGGTACTGGTCCCAATCTTTCTGGTGGCTGGAAACTACTTTGGACAGGTATTTTCCTATGGACCTGTTCATTCTTTAGACCATTCCGTCTGACTGTGGATGCAACGCCGTTGTCCTGCCCAACTAGCATTTTAAGTCGTAAAACCGTAAAACTGACTATCTAGTCAACCGTCAAGTCATTTTTACTAGTCGTTGTTACGTTCTAAATACGTCGTTAACACGTAACCAGTACCAAAATGGGGAACACATTTGTGGTAACTACAACGTCGTGAAAGCGTTGCAGTGACGGACACAAAGACGTATTAGTACCGTTTCAATGACGTCATAATAACGTAATAAAGTAGTAATTCTGACAACATATTTTCTATCCTCCTCGGCGATACGTGGAACAAAATTTTATTTATTGCTGGAACGCTACCGAAACGTTGAAATAAAGAATTTAAAAATATTGTGGTTTAATTTCCCAAGAAATTAAAAAAAGAATGAATAATATACCACAAGGAACATACAGAAAAATTTTTTATTTCTTTATCTTTTATAGTTTTTATCTTAACTCCCAAACTATGGTGGCTTGCTCTACATAATCACAATAATATAATATTGGTAAATAATACAAAGTAAAACACGCTCAATTCAGAGGTCCCTAATTTCGGAAACATAAACCGGGCATACTTTACTGATAATATGGATACTTTTAGCTCCTAATTTATCATTCGCCTCCAAAATAATCAGTTTTTTTATGAAAATGTTAAGTGTAATGCGGTCTAGAAATTAATTTCATATCGATAAAATGTATAAAAGGTTTTTCCTACACTCAGTTTGGTCATAAAAATGATATATCAACAATGTTCTGACCTTAAAAGCAGGTCGAAGTATAATCTCGACAATAATTTTGAATTACACAAAATTGAAAGTGATAATCATTATGGCGTCCAAAAAAATAACGACCCTCAAGTTAAATTCACTTCATGGTTAATTTATTCGGTAATTGTGACTTTGTAGTTCTTTTGAATATGTCTCATATAGGTAAAAAAAAACAAAAAGTCATTTTTGAAGTAACGATTACCAACAAAATACCAATAATCTGACCAAGAAGTCACAAACCTATCAGTAATAAACTTGTGGAACATTTACGTCATAAACACAAGCATTGGCAACTTAACAGTGAATCGGGCTGTAAAGTAAAATTGGAAACGTAATTATAACCACAGCAATTTTACATATAAGTGAAAATAACTTATAGGTAATATTCACGTGAAGCTAATGGTGATTATTACCGGCAAAATTATACTTATGAGT
>CAJUYG010002833.1:0-26585 GCA_910591675.1 Galerucella calmariensis
AAAATCACAATATTCTTTTTATTACTGTGATGCCATATGTCGATGTCCCTCATTCAAATTCTGCAAAAAGGTTGATAATATAATAGGCTTTCGTATTCCATATTCAAAATTCGCTGACAAACGATACAAGGGTCGGAAAAATTGAAAAATAAGAATTTTCGAAAAAAAATCGCAAAATTCTTTTTATTACTGTGATGCCATATATCAATGTCCCTTATTCAAATTCTGCACAAAGGTTGATAATATAATAGGCTTTCGTATTACATATTCAAAATTCGCTGACAAACGATACAAGGGTCGAAAAAATTGAAAAATAAGAATTTTCAAAAAAAAATCACAATATTCTTTTTATTACTGTGATGCCATATATCGATGTCCCTCATTCAAATTCTGCACAAAGGTTGATAATATAATAGGCTTTCGTATTCCATATTCAAAATTCGCTGACAAACGATACAAGGGTCGAAAAAATTGAAAAATAAGAATTTTCAAAAAAGAATCACAATACTCTTTTTATTACTGTGATGCCATATATCGATGTCCCTCATTCAAATTCTGCACAAAGGTTAATAATATAATAGGCTTTCGTATTCCATATTCAAAATTCGCTGACAAACGATACAAGGGTCGAAAAAATTGAAAAATAAGAATTTTCAAAAAAAAATCACAATATTCTTTTTATTACTGTGATGCCATATGTCGATGTCCCTCATTCAAATTCTGCACAAAGGTTGATAATATAATAGGCTTTCGTATTCCATATTCAAAATTCGCTGACAAATGATACAAGGGTCGAAAAAATTGAAAAATAAGAATTTTCAAAAAAAATCACAACATTCTTTTTATTACTGTGATGCCATATATCGATGTCTCTCATTCAAATTTCGCACAAAGGTTGATAATATAAAAAAAATTGAAAAATAAGAATTTTCAAAAAAAAATCACAACATTCTTTTTATTACTGTGATGCCATATATCGATGTCTCTCATTCAAATTTTGCAGAAAGGTTGATAATATAATAGGCTTTCGTATTCCATATTCAAAATTCGCTGACAAACGATACAAGAGTCGAAAGAATTGAAAAATAAGAATTTTCAAAAAAAAATCACAACATTCTTTTTATTACTGTGATGCCATATATGTCTCTCATTCAAATTTTGCACAAAGGTTCATAATATAATAGGCTCTCGTATTCCATATTCAAAATTCGCCGACAAACAATACAAGGGTCGAAAAAATGAAAAATAAGAATTTTCAAAAAAAAATCACAACATTCTTTTTATTACTGACTTTGTATCTCCTATTGGAAAAAGTAATTGTTAGAAGTTTATTATTATGATATTATTCAACAGCTGGAAAGTACCTGCAAATTAAAGTAAAGTTAGTCATCGTGAAAATATTGATGCTATCATTGTTTGAAGATTTAGACAAATCGTCTATTTTTAGTCTCATAATCTTATATTCAACATATATACATAAACTTCTAAATAGGCAGCAAAATGGAGATTAGTTTTCAAAAATTAATAAACATTTTTTCAATCCAAAAATATTTTTATTACCAGCAAAAATAATAGATTATTATTGTAGTTTTATGTTGTTTATTTGCAAATAATTTTTTCCTGTGTAGTTGTTTTCCACGTTTACCTCGAAAGTTCATAAAGGAATATCCTGGGTGGGCAAATAGTAATCTACCCAAATAAGGGGTTGGAACTTTGTTAGAAAGTTCAGTTCTACTTAACTGATCTTTTAGAATTCTCCACGAATATGTATATAAGTAACGTGCACGTTAGAGGGCGCTATTTTAAGCTTATTCACGAAATTATGTATAAAATTAACAAAGTATTCTTTCGTTACAGAGCGATGATTCCGAATACCTAACTCCATTTTCGGTGATGAAGCAAGAAATCTTCGATGAAAGCGATGAGGATCAACCACCAACTACCCTTGGGTCCATTCAAAAAGTGCCTTCGATCAGTGATCTTTCTGATCCAGAAGCTTCGCTGGGTAAGTCAATAAACTATTTTTAGGTTAGGTTCAGCCGCACTGTTCTTATTATATATATCATTACAAATACCAAAGAATTTTGTTATAGGAAAGACCCAGCTTTATTTAATGAAAGCAATCATTTTCTGAATTTTTTCGCATGAATTTAAAAACACCCTGTATATATTAAATACATTTGTGCTCTGTCCCAAATTGACCAGTTTTTTCTAACAGTTTATTATACACCAAGGTGGCGAAGACTAGTATTATTGACCGAGCATCAAAATTATCTCGCGAGGGGACACTATCGTTTGCATGTTTATACGACAAGTTAAGTTCATCATAAGTGAATATAAATAATTCTATTTATGTTTATTTCACGCTCTGAACTTGACTTCGTACGTGCGACCTTCTATTTATGTAATGATTCAACGTTCTTGTGATTTTTTGAAATTAGCTTCGAGGGAATTTATGTCTTTTATTTAAATATTATTGTTAACTCATTATATTGACCAAAAGGCATCACAGTGGAAACTAATACATTGTTTACCTAGACTACTGTGAAGATTGAGGAATGTGGCTTTCCCTTCTTGGTAAACAAACTATTTTTCCACAAATCGCTTAAAATTTGATAGATATCAATTAATTTTTAAAAAAATCACGAATATTTTTATTCAGTAGTAATACTCTAAGTACTTCAAAAAAATCAGGTTATACATCGATAACTTGTTGCATAATTACAAAGAGTGTCAGTTTGACAGTTTAATTAATCCGACCAAAGAGTCCGACCGCAAAGCGGGAGGATTATTCTGTCAAATTGACACGATTTGTAATTATGCAGGAAGTTTGAGGTGTATAACCGTATTTATTTTGAAGTTCGCATTGTATTTGATACGATTATTTGTTGAGTAAATATAAACAATTTATTAGTTTAGATACAAATTGGTACAATGAAATTTACAATCCAAATCGACTCATTTTTGATAAACGTCAGAATATTGATGTCGATGTGGTTACTATGGAAATTAAAGTATTGTAAAATTTTTGATTGGGTGGAGGTACCCTATGTAAAATCAGGTATTATCAGTAGTAATACCCCTAGGGTCTTGATAATACCGAGATAATTTTGTCATAGAGAATGCTGAAAGCGTGTTGCTTGATAATAGCCCAAGGCCGCAGGCCGAGGGCTATTATCCTTGAACAACACGCTTGAAGGATTCTCTACGACAAAATTTTGAGTATTTATCAAGACCCGAGGAGTATTCGATAAGATAATTTTTTACTTTGTAGATATCAAAAAATTGATTGTCAATGTGACGCTTAATACTTTTCAATACAAACTTTAATAGTTTTAATCAAAAATTATTCATTTTTATTTAAAACTACAGTTTTGAAAAGTACAATTGGTAAATTAATTGAATATCGTTAGATGCAATACCAAATCTTTCCGACATTTTTAATCCAGTTGTCAGTTTGACGTTTAAAACACCACATATAGGGTATTATCGCTGTAATACAGCGGTGATTGGATGAAATTTGACACATGACTTGAAATTAAGTAATTTGATTGGTTACTATATTCAATAAAAAATTATCGAAATTATACGAGGTAACTTAACGAAATTGATCATTCTGATTGGTTGAAAATGATACGAAAATATAATGACAAATAAATGGTGCTTTGAAATTCGTAATTAAATGACTATGGAAACCTTTTAAGGTCTTTTCGACTGGGCTTATTTTCGAATTTCCCACAATATAAACATGAAAATTCTCAATGCTAATGCTGAGATGCACTTGACCGCATCGAATCATAGAACCTTATCCAATTATTTTTTAAATACACCAAAAATTTATACGATCGAGCTAATTAGTGCATTTTCCCTACCCTCTGCTCACTCAATTAAAGTGAAATCCTAAATGTCTTTTATAATGTGATACGTAAAAAAATATAATTTTTAATATCCGGTTTTTCGAAGTGGCGTATTAAGTGACGCTAATGAAATAAAATCCATGACAATGTCGAAACAAAGGGAAGAAGACCGGAAGTGGGGAGAATACATATCTTCCAACCCACATAAGATTATCTCATATTAAAAGGTGGCTAGCTTTATTTAATTATCTTATTGAAATAATTGTCCAGAGAATGCAAAATTGATTTAGTTCATTATGCGTAACGTAGTTCATATTTTATTTAGCGCAGACTTTTTTTGTAGACACTAGGTCGTTATTTACTGCTTGTTAACTGCACAAGAATTTTTCTACGACTTTTAGTCTGTTAAAATAAAAATGTCCAAAAATTCTAATTTGTTAAAACTCACGTGTGGTTATTAAAAAAAAGAACAAAAATCGCACAGTGTTGTAAAGTGTTACTATTGCCAGTACGGTTAGTCAATAGATTAATCTGTAACATCCTTATTAATTTTTTTAAATGTTTAAACGTTCTACTCCCTTCTCTTTAATATTTATTTATAACTGTCACCAGATCAGGTGTTTTGGTACAACACTTATACAGTGTGTCCTTTGATGTGTCAATAACTCTATCTTATGTATATGTATCCAATTAAAATTATTAATTAACCATATAAAATTGGTTGACGAGCTTAGAAGATGTCAAGGCATTTAAGTAATACATCACATTATGTAATTTTCAAAAATATTTTTCTATTTTCTATATTTCCATATTAGATTACCCTGTATATATAAAAATAATAATAATAATAATGAATGGTTATTTTATTTGCACTATATACAAAATATCAACAATAAAGTTTATATTTTAAAATATTAAATATAAATTCAACATACTCGCGCCACCTGTTGGAAACGAACCGTTATTCATTACAGTTGTCGTTCTTCATTGTGCTTCGATTAAATATTTTCTGTTATACCGCCACTTGAACTTCAACTACTGTAGTCTAGAGGACACTACATATTGTTTAATTTGTCTTCTGGATAATAGATGGCTACTAAGTAGAAAATAATATACAGAGTTAGCGAGAAAGTCTGGCACCAAGTCATTTTCTTTGATAAGAATTAACATATAATTATCAAATTTTGGTGTTCGTTTTTTTTGGCAGTTCCTCTTAAAAACGAAGAAAAAGACTTGGTGCCAGACTTTCTCGCTACCCTGTATAAATATTATATTTTTTCTGAATCCATTTATCAGAAGGATTATTTTAAATTAAATTAGAGTGCTAATTGGTGTTATTCAGTTGTTTATACACTAAAGTTCCTACCGTGTGTCCCGCGACACGTACTACCTTTTTCTTCAAATTTGTTCCAATTCCACGCAAAATCGACTTTTTCATATTTAAATTGTTTCATTATCAATATCCCAATAACTAAATTATTTTATCAAAGGTAATTGGGCCCTGCGTTACTATGTTTACCGCTGATGACGTTTGTTGAATATGTTTCTGGCGTTTCCGGAGTATCAAGTGTGGATACTAAAGTTGTTAATTTTACTGGAAAGGAGGGAAGTGGACAGAGTTCAATTGTATTAAATAATTGTTCACAATTCACCATAAATATATCTAATAAATAAAAATTTCGTGTTGTAGTTTGTAGTTTTAATGCAATAAAACCAGTTTATTATCATCAGCATCATTTTGAATTTTCTTAATGTCATTGTCAATTTTAATAACCAGTTTGGTTTAAATTATTACTTGGAAGGTTGCCTAGCAACGAACTTTTTCTGCCTAGGCAGTAAAAGTGGACTTTTTCTGCCTAGGCATTAAAAGTACAACTTCTAAGCTTGCCAAGTGTCATTAAAAGGCCGCTTTTAATGTCATTTCCATTATAATGAGACTTATAATCTGAATAAATTATCTAGGGATTCATCTCGAATACTATTACTCGTCCACCTTGTATTTTTCGATTACAAATTATATTGAAACCTCGTATCCAAATCATTAGTTCATCATTCTAGTGATTAATTTAAAACAAAACTTGAAGAAAAATAAGATAAATTACTTTTCAGATTTTTTTCTTAATGTTTAGGTGATTGACCGCGTTTATAGTACTTAATATCATAGTCAGTGGCGTAGTTATGTATAGAACATATTGGGGTATTCTTTGAACATTGCAATAGGACCAACCAAATTATTAATCAAAACTTCAAAACGTAAGAATGTCAATATGATTTTTATAATAATGATTAGGTTTAGTCACATAAACGGTGAAGATTATACCGGGTAAGCAAATATACCAGAATTTTTCGTAAAATGTTGAATTTTCCTTCTCCAATTCATTTACGCCCTCTAACGATGTACCTACAATTCTGTCAATAATTTTATATTTTAGGGGGAATCTATCGGCAGCGATTTGACAAAATATCGAAGTATTTTTGGCAAAGAATTTTGAGATAATGGATGTATTGAAAGTTAAGAAAAAAATATATCATGTAGATTAATGTTGAACTTGAGAGTTCTCATCGAATAAAAACTTTGAAATGCTAACCAAATTTTGTTGAAAAAAATACGAATCATGAGGTAATTACATATATTAAGCAAAGTTTGAGCCCTTGTAAAGAATTAAATATGGATTAAATGGAAAAACTAATTGATAAGAAGTCTAATTTGAAGCTTTATGAATACCTACTATATAAAAATCTCAGAATCCTCAAATTACTTATGACCGTAAAATTCCTTATTGAAATTCGGTTGCTACCACTAAAATATCGGATAAAAATCCATCTCTCGCTTTTCTATCCTTCTATGACTAACATTGTCTCTCTGCTTCGGTAGTCGCGTGCCGTTCCATTGTTGAAACAACGCTCGGCGGTCTCCCAGTTCAGTACTGACGAAGCTTATAGAGTAGTACGTGGACCAAAATCCGCTTGGACCGCTTGGCTACCTACTTCATATTTCTAATAAAATTTTCGTTATGTGAACTTAAACGTGAGGACGTAGGGAAACAAAAAAATATACAAAGCATAATTGTGCAAGGTCGAATTTGGTAAATGACCCTTAAGCATTCAATTCATAACAATGTGTAATTTCCGTTAGTTTATGTACGCCTATGCTACTGATGTTGAGCCTAAGGCTACACAATTTAAAAGTCCACTATACTCTACGATTCTGTTTCTCGAGTTAAATGCGCTCCAGATGATACTCTGCATCTCTCTCGTATTATAAATCTAGTATCTGTTAATAAAGAACAGGAAACGTTACCTTAAGCAAAATATCGTTAGAAACTGGGACAGGTGGCGCTCAAACGAGATTTAAGTTCTTTTATTGCGAATTGAACTCGTTAATGTTGAAACTTTTTTTTGTTTTATTCGTTTGAATTGTTTTAAGTTCTAGTGTAGGTTATTTCCGATTGAACACGGTATTAAGAAGAGTATTATTAAGATTTTATATTATACATCTCAATTATTACCAATTATTTGATGTAAAATCAATAAGTTGAAATACAATTAACTTCAACGAACTAAAAGGCACTGAATAAATGTTTTATACAACAATTTTTAATAGAAAAAGGTTTGGACAGGCCAAAAGCTCTGTGTATTCAATATTACATAGCCGTATCATAAGATTATTTTCCATAAGGGTTTGAGAAAAAAAAAAGAATTGAGTAGCCAAAGAGGAAGTATATTTTATTTGAAACGTGGATTAACTAGGGACATACACCAAATAATTTTTAGCAAAATGAAAGTGTTACAAGTCAAAGACAAGCTTTTTTAAATAATTTATTAACTGGTTTAAATTTAGAGAAAATGTTGAAATTGGGCGATATTACTGATCGAGCTACTCATTGTAAATATTAGTTGAAACAGTTCATCTTCTGATTTGGATTTGTAAGAAGTAGTTCTACTTGTCGTTTTGAATATGTAGATATATCTACATTGCGTTCAATTGCAAGGGTTTACTTGAAAAATAAATAAATAGGCCCATTATGATGAAGATTTCATTTATAAACTCGTTTATATGCATATTCGTACTTTATTCTTGATTTATTTTGGCGATAATTCTATAATGAAGGAGTATCCACTACCCTAATCAGATCTGGAGGAGTCCAAGAAATGAAAAGTTTATCATCACTTATCATTTCACTTTCGAGAACATCAGCAATTAAATTTATATGTGGATAATTCAACCTTAATACGTAATTCCTGGAGTCTGTCTCAACTTCACAGTCTTCCAGTAATGTTAGGCTTTTCTTACTCAGTAAACTATGGCAACATCATGGAAAACGGTTTTTATAGTGAACGAGATATTTCAGTACGAAAATATTCTGTTAGATAGAAGATTCTGTCTATATCTATTTTTGAACCCATTATGGTAATTGTTCTTGTAAAGGTAGGAAGTGTTATTTATTCAAATGGCTAGATAATTGCCTTCGTTTTATATTTTAATACAGTTACTGATTTAATTGAAAATTAATCATTGGTCATTAACAAGTACAAGATAAAGGGTTCTTTGGAGAGGAAAAAAAATGAAACTTCCTCGCCACTTAACATCTTTGCCATTCAATAATTCGCCACGCATCAGTTGAACAGTAATTTTCAGTTAATTAAAGTAACAAAAAAAGCGATAAAGTGCAATGGACGAAAGTTAACGACTATACTACAACATCAGTATCTTTGTTCAACGCGTTTTGTTCTTTTATTAATTAAACCATAAAATCAATTACTCGAGTTGTTTTATATAGACCTTGTTGTTTTTCGTTTGAAGTTTATATAACTTCTACGTTAACCGTAAATCAGTATTTTATTCGACTGTTGGATAGATAATGAGATGAGAGAAATAAAACTAATTACATTTTTCATTGTATTCACTTCAAAATTACACCTAGTCATGTTTAAGGTCCGATCATACAGCTACCTATCAAATTCTCCTTTTTGCAAACTGTTAGGAAAGTTCACAAATATTGGATTCATGTAATATAAGTTGAACTTTTCAGTGTAGTTCATTTAATAACCGAAACAAACCCTAACTTGTCTGACTAGATAGTCATAAGTTGATTTCTCCTCTGATTTGTAGTAGATACATAAGTATAGCTCTTTTGAGCTGACCTGAAATGACATAAATACATGTAATAAAGCCATAAAAGTATCAGCCGTGACAGGGTAGTATTTATTTTGTTGGCGAATAATAAATTATTACAAGACTTTTTAACCCCTCCCTCCGTCCTTGTCACATTCTTAGAACCCCTCATCTCCTTATAACAAATTTTGAATTTTATGCATTTATTAAAAAATAATCACGAGAAAAAAGTTATTTTCATTTTTTTCTTATTTCCATAAAATAGTCTACAATCAAATCAACTTAAACACGTAACGTCACAAATATTTTTACCCCCTGCCACTTGTCACACAATGACACTTTCCGGTGATACCTTCCCTCCTTTAACGTAATTTATGGATCACCCCTTTAGGAATAATTTAATATTTGGGCCTCTTTTTGACATCAATTTTTTTATCTAATTTTGACATATAAAGTGACATTTTTCAAAACTAACTTCCGTTAGCAAACATCACATTTTTCGTAACCAGTTACATAATGAAATATATTATGTAACTGGTGATGAAATAGCTATTTGTGTATTAAGAGCGGAAAGTGATACTTTCCGGAGCGCGGGCAATCTGCCGAAAGCGGCAACGCACTTTCTGCTCGAATTGCACACAAGTTTCTTTCTACGATCACCTTATTTTTAAACAAATAATTTAAAAAAAACATGAAAAGTACACTTTATTAGAATGTGATGTTGAAAACATGTAACAATTATTGTTTTTCGTATTTACCTCTGGATTTAGTTGGCAGAAGATTAAGAGTAATATTTTTAGCAAAATCTGCTATATCTGGAGGTGTGCTTGAAAATTCACTGTCACTATCCATTTTTCAAATAGCTATTTATAAACAGACAACTTTTTTATAAACTAAAAATGAAATAATGACGTTTCATTAATTCCATAGTCTACTATTTTCACAAAATAGTAGGTAGGTACTTAAATATGCAATCACTGTTGCATCTAGGTGTATAATGCATTGCCTACCTTCTGACTGTTATATTTCTACTACGTAAACTTGTCCGTATAAATCAATACTATGAAAATAGGAATCTGCAAAAACGATCAGGAAAATTGTCAATCTTAACACCGTTATATTTTTAATAAGTTGTAAATATTAATTTTTATCTTGAACTAAGAAATAAATCCTTCACTGTAGTATTGAATCAAAATAATATCAATGTATGAGGTTCAAATTATTTTATAATTCCAATAAAATTAAACATATAAAATATACACCTCCATCTATTTGTTGGTAGCGTAACCTGCAGCGTTGTAAATCCAGTAACTTGTATAAATTGTAGGTGTCAGTCAAATTATATAGGAATATTTATTAATTTCGTTCGAAATATCTTCAAATATTAATATTTCAACTAAAATATTCGGACTGCTCTACATTTTGTTTTAATATATCTATTATTTACTACCTTTCTTTAGTTTATTGTAAATGAAAACAGGCGAGCGGAAAAGCTCTAGAGCGTAAATAATGTCAATTATGACAGATCGCGGAAAACATCAACTTTGCGGTTAGATTTGAGTGTGCAAAAGTCTACTTTGGGTAGTGATCGTAGGAAAAATTAATTTTATCACCAGTTAATAAAAACAAGAGAGAAAAGAAGCAAGTTTAATGTCATATTACAGAAAAATAACAACAACTAGAACTGAAGAGAACTACTAACAATAAGAACAACTAGAACAGTTCACTTTTTATTTTATGCATTATAAATACTTTGTTAGGTTAACCCCCGCAGAATTAGAAGTTGATGTAATTTCGGGATGCATAACTGATCTTGAACTTGAGGTGCTTGATTCACCAAAAATATCAGTTACAATCCTTTTCTTATTTTCTATGGAGTTCTCTACTTAGCTCTCCACTACCGTGCTGGACTTCCAGCCTCCATGTTGTTTTAACTTTAAAATGTCGGCACCAGAATCTGCCAACAAAGTAGCCGACGATCTTCTGAAGCAGTGTTCCGTAAATAAAACAGGAATTGGTAACTTCAAAAACTGGGTAACAGTTTTTGGTAGACTACCAATTGTATTTATGCCAACTGGTTGTACGCCGCATGTACTATTATAGTATAAAATGCTCTATTGATAGGTAAATTAAATTTTTTTTGTCAAAATTAGATAAAATCTTGTATGAAACACGTTATGTAATGCTTTTTTGTATAGCTCGTGTCATTTTACGGGACCTCGCTCGCCCCGCAAAAATTTCACTAGTTACACAAAATGATGCATTTCATAACTGGTTACATAAAAAGCTATTATACTCTTAATATCAGTGGTCCTTCAACGAATTGTTGTGTTCAAAGAAAGCTTATTAAAAATCAATACTTACAAATCACTTCCAATCAATAATTAATGTGTATCAACATCTTAGAAACCGAATGATAATCTGTAATTCGATTATGATCTAACAACTTTTTTTGTATTCTTGCTGTTCGTTAAAGTGTTCGTAAACGAGCTAGTGCAGTGGTCTCGAGTCTCTTCTCCAACCGGAAACAGTGGAGTTTAAGATGAATACTAATCAAGTCGGTTGCTTACTTCTTAATTTTCATTCGTAATGAAATGATTCTCTATACCTTTTTAACTAGCCACTGGCGTACTTTTTATAACAATTATCATAAACATTAAAATGTTTTTGTTAATATAGTAGGTTTTGGTATTAAAAGTTAACCAAATATTGACTTTAAGATGTTTATTCTTCTTAATTCTCGTTAAATTAAAAAGGCGTATTTAATAGATTGCCTTCTTGATCGTGAGAATTTAATTCTTAAGGAGCAGTTCTTTGAGACCGTTGTGCCATAAGTTTGCCATTCCTGTTCTAGTATATCCCGGACAGTTAGAAATGGATTTTCTGGATAAATCTGTTGACAACATTGAGAAACAAACACAAGAAAAATTAATAAAACACGCCAAATATCAGCCACATATTTGCGTGTAGAGTTTTTGAATCTATAACCACCCTGTATATTATACTTTTGCGATTTTTATAATGACACAAGTATGAGAGAACGCCCATGTTGTTGAATATTACATAAACGGATGTGACATCATCACTTCGTAAATTTTACGATCGAAGATGAACAGATGATCAATTGACAAGTGAAGTGTGTACAATGTACAATGGATTAGACCGACCGATCATTAACAACTTGTGCTGAATATAAATATATTAACAAATTTATAGACACATATTATGTTCCTTCTGTTTCGATCTCTTTTCTATTTGTTTTTATTTTTTTATATTATAAGAAATTCAGTATTTATCATAGACACCGGAAATATTTTGAATGTAGAAAAGAAAAAAACAAACCAACAAAAATTGTAAAGCAATCAATAATTGAATAATAAACAACTATTTCTTAATTGCGTTGAACAGAGCAACAAATGAGTACCTACTATAGTCTATTTTTATGAATAAGAGAATATTAAAATAATAAAGCATTCGTAATCCATTGGCGTATCACAAAGAGCAAAAATAAACTTAAAATACAACGCTGGCTGGATGGCACATAGGATATCAGGCCGTTGTAATTTACTAGAAAAATAAGAAGAATCAAACTATTAGATCATGACATATTTTAATCAGTAATTGATATGTACCAGTCGATACCAGATTTCTTCAACGGTCTGCCACATCAATATTACACAACAATATTATGTAGGTACATCTATCATACAACGTTCCCAAAACTTAAATCAAGAAGGCTTCAATCACCGATAATATATTACTTGCCGAAAAATATTGTAATTAACAAAAAACGGTTTATACTCCATCAACCTTGACATCGCCAGAACGAGAGAGAGCTGCAGGAGCTTTATTGAATCAGCGGCGTACTTCAATTCATTCACAAAAGAACTTTCTTCAACATAAAATTACCTTTTAGTTACGGAGAATTAATATAAGTGCCTATAAACTTGAAAAAAGAACGCTATGCAAAACATTTTGAATGTCTCATCACCTGCTTTTCCATGGCCTCCGTGAAATTATTTTTAATTTGCTAGATGTCTTACTTGAGGTGCATTTTTGCCAAGTAAAACTTAAAAAAAACATGTATATATACACTCACCGGCACGAAGAACGGGCACCCCCTATAATTTTTATATTAAAATGCCTAAATTTTCTATTTTTTCATAGTAACCTTTGTCAACGGTAGGCAGGCATTGGTACATGTTTTGAAGTATGCTTTATTCAAAAAATGTTTTCGGAAAGCTTTTATTTCAAGAAAATGATGCTTGTTGACATTAACAGAAAGAAAAGAAATTTATTAGCAGTCATACAATTATCATCATAAACACGAAAAACAATTTAAAAAACCAGTATTTATCACTTCTTTGTCTAATTAATACCTCGCATTACCTCCACGAGCCTGTATAACGGCAATCATTCTTTTAGACATGCTGTTAATTAAGTTAAATACTTCATTCTGTAGAATTGCTTTCCATTCCTCTAAAAGAGCCACTCTGAGCTGATCCAAGGTAAGAGGAGCAGGTACCCGGCTTCGAATTCTTCCACCTAGCATGTCCCAAATATGCTCGATTGGATTTAGATCGGGACTGCAAAATCTGGATCCATCGATAAACAACACACAGCTCCAGTCGTATGAATTCCAATTTTGATGCTCCCTAGCGAATTGTAATCTGACTACACGATGTTCTTTGGAAAATTCTGGTCCTATAGCGGGTCTTCGAGATCTCAAATTAGCTTCATTCAACCTCCTTCTAACTGTTCGTTCACTAACATTTAAGTTCCTGACATGTTCAATGTTGTTTCTAATATCGACAGCAGTTGTATCACGAATTCTTAGTGCTGAAGATATCATAAAACGGTCATCTCTATGAGTAGTTCTTCTCTGGGAACCAGTTCCAGAACGTAGAATGTAAGCTCCCGTCTCTATAAAACGTGTAAATACACTTTGCATGGTACTTCGTGATACCCCAAATCTGTTAGCCACGTAAATTTGACTTCTTCCGTCTTGAATAAGAGCAACAAGAGATGCAACAGTTTCTGCGCTTTAAGACATCTTGAAATTCGCATTAATTGACATGAGCAAGTGATAAACCATAAAACATGAATAAACACTTAACCTAACCTTAAATTTATTCGTGAAAATCACATAGCCTACCGGAACCGCAGAAGTAAGTGCAATATGATAACTTTTACATTATTGAGATTTTCGCACAATACCTAAATTATATTTAATTTGGGAAGACATTTCTTGATAAAAAATCTACAGGGTATTCTACTACACCGTGTTCATTGTTGGAAAAACCGAATTAGAAAGAAAACATTGAGAAATTGATGCATTTCATCAAAAATTATCGGATGGCCCGTTTTTAGTGCCGGTGAGTGTATATTTAATCAATAATTATGAGTAAAAAATAATATTCAATTAAAATTGTGTCTCCAAGGAGGCGCCTAGGTCACTCATCTACCGCCCCAGGTGTATAGAACAGGCTTGGAGCTTCCAGCATGTATTTTAAGACGCTCCTAGCGAACATTGACGTCACGCCACGCGACCGTTCATTCATGTTGACCGCGTTATGCCTCCTTTTCCATATCCGTACGCCGCCTCTAGCTATGAATTTAAATTTTGTCGCTCTCTCTCCCTCTCTCTCTACTTGTTGCTAAGACACAGCATCCGTCAGGATTTTAAGTCAGAAGCGGACACATTAAAATTTGTTTCAATCATATTAGTTTGAGTTTTTGTCCCAAATAACTGTTAAATATTTATAAATACATAGAAGTAATTATTATTTGACCCTCTTTCAACTGTAAATTTTCTAATGGTTTTTATAATTACAAAAAAACTACGTTTAACGCTTTAGGTTTAAGATCGATAAATCTTAAAATCGCATCCACTTAAGTTTCTTCTGACTGGCTTGCCAAGATCATTTCAAAGAATATAAAAACGTGATGTTACAATTACTAACCGACCTGAAGCTGGAACGTTATCGTTAGTGTTTCGTGTTTTACTTCTGTTTAATTGGCTGTTCTACTAGCTCGATATTGTAATTTGTTATAGCGCTCTTAAGCTCATTATATGAGATAAAAACGGTTACAGTATGATACGTTCTATATTTAGAAAGGATTTATTTATTAGAATACTTTAAATTGAGTTATATAATTGAGTTAAAGGTTGTGAAATCAATCATCATCAAGCCTTTAAATCTAATAGATTGTGGCTAACGATAATGCGCTTTTAAATCCATTTATTAGGGTGGATTACTCTCTTTTCACTTAGAATTGTTACAACTTCTTGTGTGTCCTGGCTTCAGAAGTTATTTTCTTCCATTCTGCTTTATTTCTGCATTTTTCCCTCCACTATTTGATCCCCATCCTCATCCTCCAGAATGTAAAAGTACTTCGATTAAAACATTTATTTCTATTAATAAGGATGCAAAAAAAACGGAAGCAATGGCAGAAAAGCATAAAAAGACTCAAAGCATTCATGATAAGTCAACATACTTTGTTTGTGTATTTTTAGGATTTCATTTTTCTTTAATCAGAATCGTTATAAATTACCTTATAAAATACGTTGTGAATCCTTATTGAGAGGGTTATTGAAAACCACACGCTTGTATTAATCTAATTTTTTTTAATTACGTAGACACAATATTGTTCTCATAGCTTGTGGTGTTATTAATGTTCAAAATTATTTAATAAAATAATGTGACAGTTCTTCACAAATTAAATTTTATTAAATACTGCTTTTTTTCCAAAAAAACAAGATTATGAATAAAACTGGCGTATGTTTCAAAAGGAATTATTTGATTTGATTCAAAGTCCGGATCAGCTGTAACAAATCGCTTTTTTTACCAGTGAGGTGCATGTGCATTTGAATCTGATGTAAACATTTGGAACTAATATTACCTGCTTTATCAAAATAAGTTTTTCTTGTTCTTTTCAACATTGGTGATTTAATTTCCACTACACATTCATCATAAATATCATTTGGAGAAGCTCCTTTAATTGGGCAGTCTGCAGTTTCAAAAATTACAATTTTTTACTGAGAAACCTATAGCGTTATCTCCGTAACTTTGTCTACCGGACCAGGAATAAAATAAAACATCTGGAATTACCCTGTATATCATTTGAGAGAGCATGTATTTATGAAAATATTGACATTTCCAATCATTCTGTTAGGCCGTAGGTGCCACTGGGTCCTAAAATTTTTAGTCCAGCTGCTTTCCTGGCTAAACAACCAGCAATGCGATTGTCTTTTCTCCCGTCGTGCCCTTTAACCCACCTCAGGATAATATTGTTATCTTCCGAGGCGTTAGCTAAATCTTGGTGGCACTCTAGTACCAGCCCCGATCTTATGTAGTTATTATTACAAATAACTAATTCTAAAACCAAACCTCTCAGTGATTTATGAAATAATTATATTGTCAGCTACTAAATCAGTTTGATACTCGAAGTTTCACAATCATTATTAATGATATATTCATCTCAAATATTAATGTACTCAGCGGGATAATAATATCTGTATTTCATCGCTTTTATTGTCGGTATACCGTTACGATATCTCCAACAACGGCAACAAAAAATCGAGGTGTATCTGCCATCACAATCAAAACAACTGTTTTTATCGGGTTAGCCCGGCTACTGTTCTCGGTGTGATGCAGTTAAAGATGTTAAAACTACCAGCGTCACTGAAAAAAAATCGGTGGTCGGCATCATTAAGCATTAGTATAGCGGCTTAAAGTGTATTTAAGTACTTTTTAATTGTTTATGATTGTCGTGTTGGAAAATATGTCGGTCAACGCAAGTTTGGGACAAAAATACACTGTAAAAGTTTTTTTAATAAAAATACTGCTATTAGATACTACATTTTATACCGCTTGGAAGGGGAAATTTCAGAAGGAATGTATCATGTTAAAATATAAGCGTGAAAAGCCTTCGTCCAATCATGATTGTTAACTGTCTACTGTTATGTTGAACTTATTTTCTTCATACATTAAATTAATGTCGTTAATATTGATTGTCACATATTAAAAAGTAACTTGATACGAATTTGTGATTGGTGTTTTATCCTTAGATTTAAATCATGAAGCATCTGAACCACCTAGAACACGTATTTTTCGATAGTTACACTCCACCAATCTATACCAAAATAGTAAACTGAATCTTTACTATTTCACCATCATCATTATCATCATCATAGCCGTTGAATCCCGAAGGATCATGACTAGCTCAATCTGTATCTGTAGAATAGGGAGGGTGAGTGTAGGCTCACAGCACTTAGGCCACATGTGACCCATTGTACATCCTCCCGAGGAGTTGTCCTCCTAGGTCATTGACCATCCTCCTTTATATCGGCAGGTGTAGTCCTTTCAAGATAGAAATATTTAATAATCTTATGCATTGATTCAAGGTGCATATTGGTATTAATTATGGATTTATCTCTGTAACAGTATGCCCATTTGAAGAAATTGTTAAAGTAGATTTTTCTAAAATACTCTCCAAATCTCTCAGTATCTTTATCAATACACATATGATGCACTGCATTTTGTAAAGTAGGATAAAATCCATACATACCTTGCCAATTTTGTGGGGATATTTGCTCAATGTTAAAATGTAACATTTCATGTTCTGTACTTAAATGTTTTATTAACAACGCATTTGATTGAAAATCCCTATTACAGGCTTGCTCCAAACAACGATGATTAAACTTGATAAGGGCACTGTTATTTTTATTTCCCTTTTCCGGCTTTCTTTTGTGGAAGTCATCCTTAATTATTGTTAAATCATGAACCTCTTTAAGATGTCTTGTGCAAGTCGATTTATTGGCGAATTTTTTTTTACATAAACCACAAGATGTCCCAGACATTATTTCAACAGATCGTATAACTACTATCAAAAATAGATTATTCCAATTAGCAAACGACTACAACAGCAAAAAGCCCATGTTGTTATTCTCTTCAATATTTCTGTTAATGCTCTATTCCATGTTTATATATCGGACTATGGACTATATTTTCTCCACCTGCTTCCTTTTCTATTTCTATGTTTCTTTTAAATCTTCTCTCTCCAACTCTGGTCCAAGCATTGCTCCCAATATTCACCTTCTTCTTCTCCTGTTTTGTTTATAGTTGTTGTTTCGTAAGTAAAGACTGATAAAAGTCTTATATAATTGTATATTTGTTTTTGTGCTGATAGCTTTTGATTTCAATTCTTTCTCAATTATGCCAAGTATCATTGCTCGCATATATATTGTTTTGTCTTCATGTATTCGTAGCTCGAATATTTGTGCCTCTACGACTAGCTTCTCTACTGCTTTTATTAGACTTTATCAGTTCTAGCCACGGTGAGGTCGTCGTCATAAGCAATTAACTGGGTCTCGTTCTCTATAATATCCTACTCGCGTAAGTTTGCATTCCTTAAAATGTATTTAGGTACTAAGTTCAACATTGTTGGAGAAATTAAGTCCCTCTGTTTCACACCTTTATACATTTTAAATACAGCAAGCGCCAAACTCATTTTTAACATTACCTCCCACTACAGCTCTTACAAGACATATAAATGCTCTGTACAGAGACGTATCATCAGGTGTCATCCAATCCCTAATTAAAACTAATTATAGGTATGACACTGACCGGCATGGAGCTTATCGTAGTACAATAGTTATTTAGTTGGGAGAGTGTATACCTGCGCGTTCGCTCGCCATTACGTTTGGCGTTTGCTATACCACCTTGGAATTTTACTTTCCCTTTAGTATTTTGTAGGATCATTGCCACCAATTCCAAAATAACTCGATTATATGTCCAATTACTAATGTACAATCGTTATTATTGGCTTCTGATTGGCTGGTTGCAATGACCCTTCTTTTAGTTCGCATATTTTCCGAGGTTCTTGTTTGCTTCTGTCGACTGTATACGCTTGGTGCATATTTTTCAGTTTTCCGTCCACACTATAAAAAAGCTATTCGAAGTTTTTTACCTGCACATTAGTATTCTACAAATATAAACCATAAATTTAACCTCTAGTATAATAAAGTGGTCAGTAAAAATGTATAAAATTTTTAGCTACTATACTTCAAAAATCTATGCCCAAAAATACCTACATGAAAAAAAATATAAATACACTTCTCGTCCTTAAATAAAAAATTTCCCTATTTATTAAATTACTTGTTACTCGTTCTCATAGTAGCATAATATTTTTTCGACTACCCAGTACCTAGCTAACAGTAAATCTACAAATTAAAAATAGACGAACATTCTATAATGATATGGAACATAAAAGAGAATCGAGAGAAAACGAAATAAAAGCAAAAGCCATTGACTGGCGGGCATGTATTTACTGGCCAACTGGACCTGCGCCCTGAGGCTACTGTTGCTCATACATCGAAAAAAAAATCAGAATAAGAAAGGTAGCTACTTGATATAAGTCGTAGAAAGAGATGGTGCCTACATGTGTATTTAGTTGACGAGTTTCCCACGATCTCTATGAATGAACAGGTATATATACGGGGTCAGTATACCTGCCTACTACACGAGCCTGTAGGGCATCATTCTAGATTGCATGGCAGGATATAAATAAGTACGAGAATTTTAATAAATTTTATTGTGAGCTTATGGCTGCTGGTTGCGATTATAATGCAGTTTTGCTTTCTCCTTCGATATCCTCAATTAATAATTACAATTACATTATTTGTATAGCTAACAGATATATGTTTAGTTCTTTTATATAGTCATACTGTAAATATTGTTGTAAAACGTACGAGTTTTATTAATTCAGTTAGTGGTTATCAAATTTATAACTTTGAAGTATCAAATACTAGTTTAATATCAGTTTACGACGTGTCCAAATTTATTTACTTCTTTTTTCACTCATTTTATATGTGAATAATAGAAAAAGAAACTCAAATATAACCACAATCATGTTATGCAACGAATTCCTTCAAAAAACCTTCCAGTGAAAAGCAATCTATTCATTTTTACAACGCTCCAATCATTTTGAAAATTTGGTGGGTGCGAGCGGCGTGCTCGCCAAAATTTTAAAAATATGTCTGATATATTTTATTTGGATAAACAATTGGATTAGCGTCAATAAGTGAATTTCAAAATATGCCATCAGTTAGGAAATGCCTAATTTTGTGTAACGCGTGAGATTTTTGCGGAACGAATGAAGTGAGTGAGTACTTGCATATTTTGAGGGTAAGAAAAATCTAAAAGTTTCCACATTATGGACACTTCAATGTTGAGGTCTGAACTAAATCTGAAAAGGAATATTGATATTAAAAAATATACAAATTTGGTAGCATATATTAAAAGGCAAGCGGTCGGGTACAGTGCTAAAAAGTCAAAAGTTTTTATTAAAGAAGATTTTGCCAAATTTTTAGTGGAAGCTGATGACAAAGAATACTTAATGGCTAAGGTTGCAATGATAATTTGAATGGCAGGAGCATGCAGAAAAGCAGAATCAACATTTCTTCCAGTTGAAAATTTTATAGACTAAGGAAGCCATTTTCGTGTTGATATCCCACCTTCAGAAACAAAAGTTATACGGCAGTTTGCAATTACCACTAGAGACATTGAAAATAAGTATCTTGTTGAAATATTAAGAAAATATATTAAGTTGCGTCCCCAGGTTCTTAAACACAACAGATTTTTTGTAAAATATGCGAATAGAAAATGTACCAGAAATCCTGAGGGAATTAACACATTTAGCAGTCTGCCAAAAGTTATTGCACAATTTCTTGGTCTTTCAAATCCTATATACTGGCCACTGCTTCAGAAGAAGCTCTGCCATTTCCTAGCAGACAGTGGCGCTGATATTTTAAAATTAAAGAGGCATGGAGGTTGGAAATCTACCTCTGTTGCGGAGGGATATGTTGAAAATTCCATGAATAATAAAAAACTTATAGCACAAGAAATATTTGGTGGAACATCAAATTTATATAATTAATGCAGATTAGTCAAGATTGTCAAACTATTTGATCGTGAGACGACTGCTTAATAAAAGTTACTGCTCTCTACATTATATTTTCAAAGAAATGGAGTGTTCGGGCCAGGAACCAAACACTCTGAAAGCTTGGGAAAAACCCCAAGTATATTTCAAGCGGGAATCCACTCCATAAGAAAGTGTGCCCAGTTCAATATTGATAAAGGACACAGAATACAAAGGATTATCATAATGTCGGATAGCCAAGTTGCCATTAAAGCACTGAGCTCTTGTGTAATCAGTTCCAAAATGGCGTGGGAATGCCTAGACAAACTCAATGAACTAGGCGAGAACAATATAGTCACCTTACTATGGATTCCAGGACACACTGGAATAGAAGGAAATGAAATAGCAGATGAACTACCACCTAAAAAAGCTCCAAATAGTGGAAGAAGAAGAATACAGATTTTGTGGAATGGAAGAAGAAACCTTCATCCACATACTTTCCAACTGCACAGCACTTCAGAATCCTAGAGCACAGCACCTGAGAGATTACTGGATAGAAGAGGAACATTTACCTAAGTTGAAGACTGCAGACATCCTAAAATTCCTCCGGAAAAGAAGACTAAAGGAACTACTAGTTTCGGAGACTCTCCTCAGAAACTGAGTAGAAGTATACATACATACATACCAACATTATATAAAAAAGTAGTTATTACTCAGTGGCATTATAAAATTGCAATATAATCAAATTATATACTTATATTGATATTAATCAAAGGATATTTCTTCATTGCTATATACATTAATGATTTGCTATCATTGTCTAGATCGTCAGAGATCATGCGGGCCAGTTATGAAACACCAAAACAAACCGGTTTTTGAGTGTAACATCACCTTCTAGAAGTTGTGTGAAGTATAAGAAATCAGCACAGAAAAAGTACAAAAAATAGTCAGTGGTTAAGACAATAAAACCGAAATAGAAATAGATAATTTTAAGTTAAGTTTAGGCAATAATTTTATTCAATGGATTCGTACCAATAGTAGCAGTAGTACATTTTACTGACAGCCAGGGACTATTAAAAAAATTCTCTAGCTTATTTTTTTCTTTCTATTTTAATATAACTGGAAATGACAATCTGGTAGTTCTTCTTGCTTATTGGCCTGTGCCTTATATGAATCGATCAAAACTAGGGAAATGAAAACAAAATTTCAAGAAAATTATGTATAATTATAATACTGCTCTATCAACTAAAGGTCATTTTAGATTAGACAATTTCTTGTGCAATATTTAGTTCAAGTTTTGGAACAATTCAAATTGTTAAGTCTAAAATTAAAAATTGTCTACCCTGTCAAATTGTAAAAAAAATAGAACAGCTTCTATTTTCTCAACAATTTGATTCATTGTATTTCACGATGAAAATGTCGTATGAATGTCATTAATCTTGATAATTTGTGGTTATGTATTAAAGTGGTTGAAAAATATGTCTTGGAATGAACCATAGATTGAAATGTTAATTGAGAAAATCTCAAAACATGCTTGTTTGTACAATTTAAAATACAAAGATTACCATAACAAATACTTAAGAAGCTTAGCCGTAGAATCTGTAGTGGCAAAGTTAAACATCATAAGACCGTTTCATTAACCACTTATTCTGCCAAATTTTGCGATGTCTCCTTTTCCTCTGTTTGCAAGTTGCAAATTGTATTAAATAATAAATATTTCAAATTTTCCTGTTCCATAACTAACGACATTTTTGAATTTTAAAAGTTTATATTTATTTTATCATCAAATCAAATCACTGCGCAGAATCTTGAACTAAATATTGTTGGCCAATATTTCACAGAAAACTATTCCAAATATTGTTCCAAAACTCGGACTAAATATTGCACGAAAAATTGTCTAATCTAAAATGACCTTAAGTTATTAAAATTATTTGCTAGTTACATCATACTATTTTTGTAGAAAAATTGTTCGAAACTCTCGTTTCAATCCAGTCCTGATGCTTTTCCTTTTTCCTTTCCTAGTTAATCTGTCTTCTTTCATTGTGCAAGTTCGTTCAAAAGTGGATGAAAAAGCATCCTCCAAAAGTGCAGCCAGTTCAATATCCTTTAATTGGAATCCTGCTAAATATTTCTTTTTCCTCAGATTATACCACAAATCTAAGTCTGCAGAGTTATCAATCAACTGATGAAACTCTAAGAAATATTTATCTTTTTTCCAAAATCTTTTGAACTAATTCTTGATGGGATAAAACAAAAGAATTAGTTCAAAAGATTTGGAAAAGAAGCAAAATATTTCTCGTAGTTTCATGAGTTGATTGATAACTCTGCAGACTTAGATCTAACATACAATAATAAAGTTAAAACAGTGAAGATAAGGGATAATCAACTATCATCTTCAATATTCAATTGCTTTTTTGAACAATTCGTGGAACTCAACGCCGACTTACTCCGCGATATCATGTGATTTTTTAAGTCATTTGGTCTCACAGAGTCTTAATATATTAGCAGCCAAAGTTCTGCGAGCTGGCGAGTCACGAAAGAAAGATATTGTTACAATAAAATTTCTTATTTTCGATAGTTTGCTACGTTGACTACAAGATTTAGTTTGTGGCTTGAGCAATGAAAAAATACAGATTTATTGTAATTTTTCTTCAAAATGGCCTGTACACCACCAAGATTAATTTTATTGCTTCCACGGGGGGCAGCTGGATACTCCCATGGACTTATTAAAGGTATTTGCTAGTGGCTTTCATCGCCAAGTGATAATAACCGCATATTTGCCAAATTTTTGTATATTTGGGTAAGAAAAGTGAATTTTCAAAGAAGTTGACCGTAATTTTTCAAATTATCTTGCCCATAGACTATTAATTACATATACATTCATTCAATATTACCCAATAACGAACGCTACAGAATCGGCGTCCTGAAGACTGATACGTTATTCTCTCAACGAAAGCTGAATGAACCAAAAATATAACAAAATAAAATAAAATTTCGTCCAGCAATGTTGAATGAAATGAAATGAAGGTTTTGTGGATCATTAACCTCGCTAGTTTATTTTTAGAGATTTAATATTTCGAAAGATTTCGTTGGTAATTGGATCATTTTCACCTTTTCTTTTAAAATTTTTTTATCGATATTAACTTGATATAGATTATTTCAATTCTGCAAGAATTAATGTGTTTTCAAGTCGCCACTAAGTTTTAAATAAACAAAGAACTGTTGAAACGATTGTTTTAAACAATAGAATGTTAATTTCGCCAAAAAATGCATATAGAGGAGAAACTACTATAAAGTGACATGGAAATCGCATTTATCAGATCAGATTCAACGAAAAGAATACAATTGTATTGAAAAGAGTATCAAAAAGAGAAGTTAAAGTCAGTTTATTTGGAGTTTGAATTATCAAAGATTGTGGAAACAAAGTTTGAATTTACTGTGTGGACCCTTACTTTGTGGAAATATCATCAAATGTAGCTTGTCACTGTCACCTGTCACTCTGGCGATTATAGTGGAATTTCAAAATCGTCAAAAATTGTCATTATTATTGAACCAATCAATATTTTTCACTACTAGTTGTGAAGTTGACAATTATTGCTTCTTCTAGCCAACTAAGAAGTTGAATTTCTCTATTATTTTCTATTTTTTAACCAAGGTCAATAATGGACAAATTCAAATATTTTGAGAATTCAATTCAGAGTTAGTAGTTCAACAAGAACTTGTGCAACATAATTTTGTATACCCAGAAGATTGTCTTTAAAATATTTGCTGCTTGAAATTACCCATCAAGATGAAATTATTTGAATAAAAATGCCATTAGCTTGAAATTCGCGCTCAACCAAAAATGACTGATGACATAACGAGTGCGCTCGTAATATATCGAAAGCTGACAGTGTACTTGTCAGTCAGACGCTTCTCGTGGTGCGTTTATGAATTATTTTCAATTTTTGTCTCAAATTTGGCTATAGTCCATTTAATATCCAGTAGGAGTAATTTAAAAAGTCTTACTCACACCACTAGAAATTACTAGATTAGTTACTAAAGGGTGTGTTCCGAAAAACTAGTCAACAGTCGTGTTTCAAATTTATAAAATATGCCTTGATTGATGAAGAAATCAGCCAAACATAGTCAGGCGGAATCTGACCAATCAGAGGTCTACAGAATTGCCAACTTAAGTTAAAATTACTCCTCCTTGTTTTTTAAATGAGGTATAGTAGTGGAAAAATCGCGAAATAATCTTGGTGCTCAGTCAATAATGTAATGTTTTTCTTATTTATTTAAACAGTTTTTACCGTGGGATAAAATTATACACTCACTATGGCTAATTACTACGCTTACACACTATGATAAACTTAATTTATATACACACTACTTAATGTCTATTAATTTATTTACACTCGGTATAATAATTGTCCTAATTTATCTTCAACACTATTTATATTCACTTTCTGTTCACTCACTGTATACTGAAACTATTTACCGGTTCACTGTATACTGAACAACTTCTCGTGTCACTCGAAAATCCGCGTATATATATGTCCTTCGAATCTCTAGAATATTCTTGAATATACCACCTTTGCGTATACTTCATAATTCGGGAACATTCGAGTTAAACCATTGGCCTTGGTACGCTTCGAGAACCTTTCTAGAAAGGTCGCATTCATAATTTGCGACAGGACCGGCTTCTGAATGAGTGAGTTCGTAACAATAATAATAGTCTTCACCACCTTGGTATATAATAAACTATTATCTTCAATTTTGGTTTCTAAATCTTACCAATTCTTCCCCGTATAAAATAAAATATATATCGTTATAATAAATGAATAAAACGTCAGCTGTGACATTTCTTTTGCAGAATTTAAACAGCTTTAATGAGATCCAAGTGCTAATAATACCGAAGATAGAATTGAAATGATTACATCACAAACGTTTTAATAAAAATTAACGTGAGAATTCGTTCGCGGCATTTTATTTTACGTTTCGGATATATAACTGGTTCGGATGAAAACGAGGTGAATTATACAGGGCGGTGAACAAAAATTAAATATGTGAGATATTACATATATAATTATTTTGAAGGTTCTTTCACTCATAATATTTAAAAATGCAGAGTCTTCTAATACTCGACTCCGGATTCTGTTCTATTTCTTCCAAAATATATTTTTTGTTAACCTCTATAACATCCTACCAGTATTTTAGTTATTATACGTTTGATGTATCTCGGGAGATTCTATAAATTTTTAATATTGTTAAATACGACAATATTACAGAAAACTGTAATAATACAGTATTATTAAAGTTGAACAATTTATTTTCAAACAGTAGTTAAATTTAAAAACAAGCTGGTTTGTTAGAACAACTAAACATATAAAGGGTGTCAATTTTAAAACTTACAATGTCGTGAAGGAAAAGAGATATCGAAAAATTTTTAAAACCGTTTCTAGGGTAGAGAGTGGGAACTAAAACGACATGAGAAAGAACGCACCCCCATAATGTATCATGTATAATTAAGGGCGGGTATTATAAACATGTCTTGAAGTTAACTTTGAATTTAACTGTCAAGTTAACTTTAGGTTTTAAAATGTCAGTTTTATAAAAGTTACATTTTCAAAAAAAAAAAAGAACCTGGAGCATGGCCTAGAATTTTGGCATTTTGACTTTAGTTTTATGGTCTAGTTTTGAGATGTCTG
>CAJUYG010002834.1:0-17976 GCA_910591675.1 Galerucella calmariensis
TTGCACTGATGTCATAATTTTGTCAAGTGTTGGAATTTCCTTTCGTAAGTAAAATCCATGGACTTTACGCCTTAGTCTTTGTTTTAATGACTCATCGATCTCAATTGGTTTTCGGCCTGAAGGAGTTTTAGGGGGTTGAAGAGTTCCATTCTTGCTTTGGTTTGTTTTCTATTATGAATAAACTGTGTTGCCTTTCTTTATCAAACTTACTAAAATTTATGTACCTCTATCACTTTTTTTATTAAAATTAGTACATCCCGTTACCTCTGACCTAAATCGTATATTCTTTAGGATAGCTGCAACTCATTCGTTCAATACAAAATGTACCTTACGGTATACCCTCTTAGAATATATTTTGGTACGTCTATGAAATCTACTTAAATGAATGATTTATTACTCCTTGTCCTTTCTATATAGACTATAGTAAACGTTAAACGATTTCAATGAACTAATATCACTAGAATTTTTAAAGTAATTCATTTGGTAAAATCAATCCAACCCACTTATGATGTTTCAACAATTTACTGTGGTAGAAAATCAAAACTAATTTTTAAAAATACATCCAAACCACTTCTCATTTTTTGTGATTATGTAGGTTAGAATTTTACAGAATTTCGTTAACTTGGACTTCTGCAATTTATTAAAACGACATTTTTCAAGTTTGTTACAGCAGAAAAACAATTTGTGGGTCCAATTGTACATGTTTAAAAAACATTCAACTACTGGACTAAAATAAAACTGGTTTTCATCGATTCTTTCGCAGACCTAAATTATATCTAAATGATAAATACCTGTGTTCTCTGGTGTGGCGTTAAAAATTTTAATAATAAACAAAATTTCTGGTGCCATTTACTTTAAAAAAAAAGCATTTCAAATTTGATATTCTTCTTTTGTTAACCTGAATGCTTGGTTATTCGAATGAGGTTGCTAGGTCGATAATAAAAAACCAATACACCATCAAAATTATTTAACATAATCAAAAAAACTGGAAAACGCTCAAGCTGACTGCACGGCACTTTCCTACGGCTTATCATATTAATGAATCCTTAACCATTGTGCCGAATTTTACGACCCTATTATATTTGAGGCAATACAGGACGTGTCGATTTAATTTTGGTCAAACCGACATGTTTTAACGATTTATTCCACAGAAAAACATTAAGGCTCACCCTATACAGAGTGGCCCATAAGTCTGGGAACGGCCAATTATCTGCTATTCCTAATTGTACAAAATTTGGGGTACAGCTATTTTGGGATACGTAGATTCCAGATTTGATATTTGCAATGTTGCTAGATTTGCTTTTCTTTTATATTATTAGTAACTTTGGTTTTTCAAATTCAGCATCCTGTATATTCAGTCATTATTGGAATCTCCTATTCAATACGTGTTCAACCATTTATGTAACTCTTATGATTTTATTTAGAATAGAAGGTCTTAATATACATAAAACAGATATGATTTTAGCAAGCTGTAGCTCCAGCTCATTTTGGTGTAAATTTTCGCCGTTATTTAGATGAGATATTTCCCGGACGATGGATTGGTAGACGAGGTAGAATTGTATGGCCTTCACGCTAACCTGATTTCAATCCTAAAGATTATTTTTATTGGGGATACCTACTTGAAAAATTCAGTTTACAAATATTCGATGCCAGTCTTATATTTTATGTATTTTAGACCTACATAAAATCGAAAATCGTAAATGTTACATATGGTTGAACTCGTATTGAATAGGAGATTCCAATAAAATAGGTGTACCCCAAATTTTTGGAACTTTAGTTCTTTACGTCAAAATATCGAAGCAGCGATTCATATGCTTCGGCCGGAAAAAGAACCCTGGCCGCCAGCGTGGAAGGCAAGCATTCTACCACTGAACCAACGATGCTATATTAAAATTCTATGCAGAGCTGGTATTCACTTGAATTTGTTCTATTATTTCCATAATTTTTTTTGCGCGATTGATCTTTTTTGTTTATTTACAGCATCGGTTGTCAGGACGGTGGGTTGTGTTGACTGGTTTCTAAGTTTAACACGTCGGTAAGTGATTTACTTACCGTTCAGACGTCGAAAAGTAATAAATAAAAAAACCATAAAAACCATTTCACCAAAATGCAAAATATATTTTAAAATGATCGAGAAGTATAAAAGTCACTTTTGACATTTCGTTCATTTCGAAGAAATTTAAATTATTTTATTCGGAATTTATTTCAATACGATCGCGCAAAAAATGGTATAAGCATCTCGAACGTTAAGGGTAATTACAACGTTTGCATGTAGATTCCTCTCGTAAAATTGGACAAAATGATATGAGGATTAAGGGGTCTAGCACATTTACTTTTCGAAATATGGGGTGTTGAAATTTTGAAAACTTGAATGTTTTAATTCGATAACTTTAAAATGGATGGATAAATTGATTTGACATTTGGCAGGTTGTTTTTAAATGTAAAAGGGCATATTTTGATAGAAATAGTAGTTCGTGCAACTAGTGTGGATATGATGGCCATATCGCACGAGGACGAAGTTTTTTTTCAATCGTTCAAGTGCGATATGGACAATCCACACGAGTCGAACAGCATATTTTTTCTACGACCCACTTAAGGAAAAATCTAGAAAATAAAAATTTCTATAAACTGTAATATAACTTCAAATTGAAAATTTAACAATTCAATTTTATGTTTCCACTAATTTTTTTGTGGTAAACGTACAATTCTTGAATGTCCAATTTGTATAATGCTACGGTTTCCCTTTTTAAATATACGATGCTGTTATAAGTAGATGTTGCCAGTTGGACTCCCTTATGAAGGGTACCGCACCATTATCTATAATAATGAATATTCTGCTAAATATTTCAAACGTCTACCTGTTGTCGTTATTAATATAAAGCAGAATAATTATTTAAAAATAAAATTAACAATAAAAAAAAACTTCTTCACGTGGAATCGAACCCGGGTCTACCGCGTGAGAGTCTGGTTTGCTTACTACTCGACCACTGAGGAATATGCAAATTGTTTATCTATAACGTCAGATGTATTACGTAATTTTTGCTTTAAAGGAACTAAAGTTCCTACCGTGTGTCCCGCGACACGTTCTACCTTTTATAAAATTGGGACTAACAATTTACGGGATAATTGGCCGTTTCCAGACGTTTGGGCCACTGTGTATTTATTTATAGTACTTTCAATAAATAATGAGGCACTTTGCTCCTTCGGAAAAAGAAATAGGGTATAAAAATCTACCCTACTTTTTGGTTTCACTGCCTCCAAAAGTGTACACTTCCCGAACCGATGACTCATGAAAAAAAGGAGGACTAGTTAATGAAAAATATAAAGAAACCGAAACGATCCTTTCTATGCCCCATTCCCTGTTTATTATCTGTCTTATTGCATGTTTGTCAACTGAAATATCCCACCATATATATTAGATTTTTGCAGATAGGAAATTTGAATATAATCTAAGAAGGTTTTTTCCTTTATACCCTCCTATTATAACAAGAGGTATAGATTCATTGTAACATTTTCTACCTGAAGAGATTATATACCTACAGTATTTGTTAAATAGAAGTAACTGCAGCATTTGAGAAAATAATATATTCCTATAATTTTGAAATAAATTGAAATATTTCAAAAGTCCCTATTAATGAACGACTTTCTCATAGAGACTAGATAAAGAGAATTAACTCATTCGGAAAAATTTATAAAACTTTTTCTCAAAATCGTCTATATACCAGAGGCTCCCAAACTTTTTTGTGTCAGAGACCCCTTGCCATGTTTTTCGGCATTTGGTAGACCCCCTAATTACTTGATAGTTGAGATCCACTATCGTGGGCCCACGTTACATGGACCTCCAAATTTTTTTTTCGTTAATGTCACCGTACACTAACTACCGACAAGTAAATTCACTTCTTCGATTTATGGGTTACCGCAAATTTCGTTACCCCTCCTATCGTCTGGCGAGTTCTGGCTAGTTTAAATCGTGTATTGAATGTTGTATTATAATAACAGACATGTAAGGCGCCAGAGAAAAGATGTACCAAAATTTTCAAACGATCCGACGAAAGTGAATTTACTTGTCGGTATAGTTAGTGTACGGTGTTAATGTAGACCCCGGTTCTATTCACTAGCAGTGAGAGCTCTCTCGGAATTGCAAATTATGATATAGCCCGCATGCGTACTTTATAAGTGTGTACTCGTAGGAGCTCCCACTGTTAGTGAATAGACCCCCTGGGGGTCGATATAGATCACTTTGGGAATCACTGGTCTATATTATCTAAGAACAAGTGTATTAATAAAGGTTATTAACAAACATTTTAATGCGCGAGATTGTTAATCACCTTATTAATACTGGTGTACAGTATTAATATCTCTTGTTGATTTAAAAAAAAATATAAATGAAGGAGAGGAATCTATAAAATTTGAAATTGGAATTGAAAATAACAATTTTTTGCTATTTTTAGATGTTCTTATTAATAAAACATCTACAGGGTATGAAACGAGTGTATACCGCAAACCAACACACACTAATAGATATTTGAATTTTGACTCTAATCATTCTATAAGCGTTAAAAAAGGGATAGTAAAATCTTTATACGATAGGGCCAGAATCATTTGTTCTAGTGATGATAAATTTACAAAGGAGAAAACTTTTTTAAAAGATGTTTTAAATAACAATAATTACCCTGCAGAATTTGTAAATAAGGAGATTAAGCATATAGAGAGGGGCTCATTGTTAATACCCCATAACAATAATATAAATAATTCAGCTAACATAATTTTTAGAAACCGTATGTTAAGGGTTTATCAGAAAGAATTAAAAAAAATTGGTAACCAATTCAACATTAGAACTAGTTTTAAATCGAATAATACATTGAGATCAATACTAACAAAAACGAAACCAAAGAATGAAGAACAATCTTCAAAAAACTGCATATATCAAATATCATGTGAATGCGACAAATTTTATTTAGGTGAAATATCTAGACCATTGAAAGTACGAATAAACGAACACTAAAAATACATCAAAGATAGGGAATTCTTTAAGTCAGCTATTTGCAAACATGCTTGGGAAGAGGGTCATCAAATTCAATGGGATTCATCAAAAATAATATTAGAACCCAATAATAAAAGACGGAAAATCAAAGACAGTGCTTTAATACAACTAAATGCAGATAAATGTGTAGCTAGTATTTCAGCCGAATGTAGTCAAATTTGGTTACCAATGTTAGAAAGAGAAATTTCCAATAATCAATTACCTGCGTTATCAGGATAGCATCATAAGTTTTTATCCAGGTTTTCTTATGATTTATAATTTGAATAGTTGTTAATCGATTTCAATACACAAAATCACAAAACTGAGTATACATATTTCAAAAACTTAAATATTCATACACAAAAAAACTATCAAGAAACGCGTTTTATTAACAGCATTTCCAATATAAGCGGAAAAAACGCGCTATCCCAATAAAAACCGTTCCTAGAACGTGCACTTCACTGGATTCCATTTCTAGTAGACTATCATATCGTTGGAATGTCATAAAATGAAATATTTCATTTCACATTTTGCCACAGATATGATCTACTATGAATGGACCTTAATAAAAATTTGATAACAAAATTTTGCAGTCTCAAACTTCAAAATAATTTTTGATTGTCTAGTTGTCAAATTTTTTCTGTTGTGTCAGTTAGGGATAAAAATTAATTTCTACTTATTTTTTCTTGACAACGGTAGCTGGAACGCTACCGAAACGTTGAAATAAAGAATTTAAAAATATTGTGGTTTAATTTCCCAAGAAATTAAAAAAAAAGAATGAATAATATACCACAAGGAACATACAGAAGATATTTATAGTTAACAAAACCAAACAAGAGCCCTGGGTGGACGTGTCCATGTCGCTGAAGTTGTATTTTTGCAGTAACAATCGATATTTTGAATCGATAACCAAATATCGATACTATAAGTGTTAACTGTCAAAAGACTCAAAAGTTATGGAAACAAAGGAAACAAAGGCAAACTTGCTAAAAATTTAACTCCCAATGATAAAAAAAATTTATATTGGACCAAAAGTAAAACTACCATCTGCCTTAATATACTGATAAAATCACTCGGTCATATTATATCGATTATGTTAACAATTACTAATATACAATAGTTAATATTAGCTCCTGATTGGCTCGTTGCGATGCTATATCTGTTAGTAGGCATATTTTCCGGGGCTCTTGTTTGGTTCTGTTGACTGTAGTTACAAAATATTTCTTCTGTACAAGTTGTATTTTTGGAACTTTAGTTCTTTACTCCGTAATATAATGCCGTAATATAATAGGTACCTACCAAATTTTCATTTAAACTTTGAATCTGAATTATGAGACGAAAATAAAAAGTATTTTTTCTACTACCGTGCGCTTTAACCCACTTTCCCGCACGCATTTTAGCTTTGAAAGTGTCACTTTCCCGCACTAGTGCGGGAAAGTAAAATTATGCAAATTTTGACCTTATTAGATAATTTTTTACTTCGGAAGTTATAACTATTCTTACACCAGGTGAATAAATAGTCCATCAAATAAAATCTACATGTTTTCTAGCTTTTTGTTGCATTTTTAATTTTCTGAAAATATAAAATAATGAAAATATTTTGATGTAACCTTATACATTCTTCAAAGTAATGTCATAAAACACCTATCAAACCACCCGGGCTTGGTATAAGAAAAAGATATCAAATGAAATTCTTTCATCTACAAATGACTTAAAATTGTTGCCTTCACCTTCATCCTCATCTTTATGTGACCTGCAGACGAGCCATCCTCAACAACGTCATTCACTCACCAGTTAACACCAAATAACTCCACTGGACCGGCAATTTTAAGTATGCAACAAATTGTGTTTCTAATAATAATATTTATAATAATAATTGATAATAATAATAATTGGTTAGGGTTTTGTATATGCATGTTAAAATAAAATAAATTTTGAAAAATGGGTTGATATACTTATTTGTATATACGGTCGTAGAAAAAATAATGTTCCTAACTCGTGCGTAAAGTGTCTTTCCCGCCCTTGACCGCTTGCCCGAACTCCGCTTCGCGTCGTTCGGGTCAACTGCAGTCGCGTGCGGGAAAGTATCACTTTCCGCACTTGTTAGGAAAATAACTATATACAGTGCGGAAACCACTTATGGAATAAAATTCTTTATGTCATTATTTTAGAAAATTATAAAAAATGCCGAGACATGTCAACTTTTGAATTGAGTTGTGCGTTATGTAAACATATATGTGAATTTACATGGTGATTCACGCAAGTATGCCATAGTCGGTGTTGTGTTTTTTTAATGAAACACCCTTTATATTTGCATATTTTTGAAATCCTCTTAATGAACCGATTCCAACAAACTAAATAATGTATGGTCAATTATAAATTATACAGGCTGAAATTTTAAAAACAAGAAACAAATTCTAACAAAAAAATATTAAAAGTAACAATAAACCACATAGAAAAGTGTCGATATTATCAAAGTCCAAATAAAATATTTTATCTACGACCACCTTCAAAATTAGTCATTTACGAATCAAAAAAATGTGTGAAATCATACATTATACATACGTTGAAAAGCGTACGTAAATCAACAACGATTTTTATATGGGACTTTCATTATAACACCCAAAAGCGTGCGTAAATGACCAATGCTTTTTAAATGGGGTTTTCATTTTAACATTCTTTTTTTGCTACGTAATGATCGAGTTGCCTTGAATTTAGTCGTTCTTGAGTTGTTATAAATACTGTAACTAACACAACTCTTTTATATAATATATAGATTAATTATTAATTATATTGGTTTAAATGAAATATTGATTCATTCAATTCTTTTCTGTTATTAAATACATCTTGGGCGTTAATGTCCCCTTAGAGTACTTCGCTATTTTTCTATTTTATCGTTAAAATTAAGTTTGTTTACATGTTTACTTAGGATCGCGTCTGCAATAAATTATTAACCAATTTTTCTCATTTTATTTATTAAAAATTATGCACATAATGAATTAATGGCAAGTTTCGTAACTCTGCAGACATGAGAATCGTTGTAATGTGCGCTACTGATCTTCCGTGCGTTTATTGAACGAGAGAGCAGTGCCACGATCTACACCCAACGGAGATATCGAAGCGACTGAAATCTCAAAGCCATATTCAGAGGTGCTGCCATCTACATGTCGTAGCCATAGGAGGACACGTTTCGATCGTATGCGTTGCGTATCTTTCCTATTTTTTAATCAATGCTATTACGCATTGTAAGATCTGTATTTCATTAATTACAAGTGCTGTTTGTTCTTCCTGTGACTACATCTCCAGCAGAAAGAATCTTTCAAACTTTGAAGTTATTGAAAGGTTATCTGAGGAACCATTCAACTTATGAGGCGTATAGTTTGTCTTAAAGTATATCGTCTTAGCTTTTACCGGCAGTCATAAAATGTACCATATATAGTGCCTGAAGCGGAAAAATTAAACAATGACCAGCCTGTTTATATATTTTTATTCATTTTCAAAAGTATCACAATAAATAAATGCTTTTTTCCTACAACGGTACAACCACTGTGCAAAACATGCTTTTCTACACACATTTTTATACGAAAAGCTGGACTTTTGTTAATTATTCCTAACCGTTGGAAAAGTAATGCGAAAAGTACACGCCATGGCACTTTTCCGCACCGAAATGTCATACAAAGCTACCTACGACCTGTCAACTTTCTTTGACATTTCAACCTAATTGTGATTTTTTTATTGGTGTACAATTTTTAAGTTCAAACCAAAATTAAGTAGGTAAACTATTTATTTCATTATTTATTTTAATTTATTAATTATAAAAACATCAACCTAACAAGCATTATTTTAGGAATTATTAACCAAAATCAAAATAATAATAATAATAATAATAATAATAATAATAATAATAATAATAATAATAATAATAATAATACAAAATTGTTCAAATTTTACAATTAATTATACATTCAACTGATTTTTTCATTTATTTTCATATTGTAAGTTCTTTTTGTTCAAAGTTTAAATAAAATAACTTTATAAATTACTGTATTCCTTTCATTAATAAATGTGGTTGTAGAAAAAATATTGTGTACAGCTTGTACGAAAATCACTTTTCCCACTCGACTAGTTGTACAAACTACTATTTCATGTGTTTGTAAACAGAAAGAAACAATGTAAAAGCTTAACAACAATTTTTTTCTACTGGTACCTACTATGATATGTATGACAAAAAAGCAAAAAACACATCGTCTTCTACTAGGTATAATCTAGAACATAAACACAGCAGCGTTAAAGTTCTCATTAAATCCTAAATTTTAGTAACTGCTCAGGTGCCCCAGGTGTCACTTTTCTCACACGTTTAGAGTGCTGATACCCTGAGTGGGACGTGTCTTTTAATTTAGTACGTTTTGCAATAATAACAGTTGTCACAACTGTTACCAGCGTTGTATAAATTTCCTAATGTGTGTACACGTGTAATACACTTAGGTTACTTTCGAAGGGGATAAGCCCATCCCCCTGGCTTCGCCACTGGCCGACGAAAATGGTAGGCCTTTCTTTTATATTATTCGTCTCCTTGCAGTATCATTGAAGAACTAAAAGTGTCTAATTTTTAGCCGTTTCTCTGCAGCCAATTTTAATATTCCTTATATTTTTAAAATATACCCAGCTAATAAATATAAAATGTTTATTTGGAATCAAAATTACTCCTCGTGAATATTATTTCACCCTCGTATTCGTATCTACGTAATTTACAATTATGCAAACGGTTTTGATAATGTTGGGAATGAAATGGAAAAGCCTAGAAAATTTTAAATGTAATGTTTCTATTTTATTATGTACCTACCCACTTCCCCTAAAACATATTTTTAATTAGATTTCAGAGTAGTATCCTTGTTAATACTATACTCAAGGGTAGTATAATAAGCAATCAAAATAATTTTGGCTGCAGCATAAATTCTTCGTTAAAAACAAAGAGATAAAGTTAGCGGTGGCATTGTATGAAAAGAGAAAGACCGGCGAGACGGTTAGTGCAGAAAGCACGTGTTTATTCTTTGTTTGCAATAAACAATTTATTTCGACTAGTCTCGTCGGCCAGTATCTGTCGAGCGTGTAACGACGACCCCCCTTTCTTAACACAACCAAAACTCCAAATCGAACAACAGAACCAAACTGCCAATACTGCCTTGGGCTTCAAATTTCGCGGCCCGGCTTTTTACTGCGCATGCCCTCTGCCGAATAATGCGCACATGGCAAAGCCCGAACACGCTGGGTAACGAAATTTAGTCAGTATCAAGCAGGCAAGCGGTTTATATCTGCTTGACTCGTAGAATATTAATACAATACTAGAAAGTAGATATTATATATTTTTGTACAAGTGAACTCTTTTTTAATAATAAATAGCGTCGTTTTTATGACTAATAATCTGCAATCGAAGGTCTAGTGCTTAAATTAGCGACAATCAAGTTGGTTGTTACCGAAAACTGTGTTTTCTCTGGTGTGAAAATGCCGGCGTCTAATCTTTTCGCTGAAATGGATCGTGGCAGTGGAATTGGGGATGAAAGGGCCCTTCAGTTGGCTCTCGAATTATCCATGCTCGGTTTTAATGAGCCTTTAAATTCTGTTTCTGAACCAGATAGTCCTGGAGATCTCAATTCTTTTGTTAACCCTCTCGCGAACGTCGGCTTAGAGGAAGTTAGATCCAAGAAGTCACAAAACATGACTGAATGTGTTCCCGTACCCAGCTCAGAGCATGTGGCAGAAATCGTAGGCAGACAAGGTAGGTTTAAATTTATTTTACATAATATAAAATGTAGGTATAACAGTCGATTTTATATCGGTTAAATAAACTGGGCCATATTTACATTATCTCTATCAATGGTAAACCGTAACGCGATTGTAGGAAGTTCCCTATTTATAATGCACCATTAATTCGGTATTGTCTGTCCTAGTTAGAGAGGAAATATAATTGGAAGTATTGGAAATCGAATGTATTTTAAACAATCACCACTTAAAAATGACCAACAATTGTTTGGATATACGAAGTGTTGACAAATTGGATAGATTAGAAATTTTTTCATTGCATGAAACTGAAGTCAAATTTTTAACATAAATATATAGAATTGATTAATTTTTGGAACTACTATAAGTAATATTTCAAAAACATGTTAGTTTGGACCTTTTTTTATTAGGCAGTAATTATACTGTAAAATACCTGTCTAATAAATTTTTTGAAAATTGTAAATTAGTAGTAGGTAGGTATAGCTAAACAGTTATATTTTTGCAATATTTTTGATAAAAAGTAATGCACATTTCAAGTAGTTTATCTCACATAGCATCTACTTCCCTTCAGACTACCTATATTATTGGTGCATACCTACCTACGTTTTTTTTTAAGTTTTTCAAGTGCACTAGACTTTTAGAATGTAGGTACTTTGATATAAATTTCTTGGTTAATTGAAATTACATGTTCGGTTTATATACAAAAATTACAATCAAAATTATAAAACTAATGAATTAGGACTGTCTTTAGGAAAAGGTAATTGAACTTCATGTTGTAGCTGATCTCTATAAATTAAGATTGTTTAAAAAAACAGCATAATATACAAATTAGTTCCATACCGATAAATAATAAACAATAATCTTGAAAGGTAGGCAAAACTAATTTGAAAATAAAGGTTTATTATGTTGTGGCTTTTATTATTAAAAACCAAAGCGGATTGGACGGAATTTACATTTGTGTTATGATTGTGTGAGAAAAAGTGTTTTTCTGTTTCTATTGGGAGAAAATTTCTAGCAAATTATTAAATTAGTAGGTACCTACCCACTTCAATTAAGTAACTCTTGAATTAGTTGAAGCGCAAGAGTCATATTCAATCAATCAATAAATGGTAAATTCTTTTTTACTTGAAAAATTGCAAAATGAACAAATTTGTTAAATAATAGAAATAATAATTAATTTTAAGGTTGGCATTGAATGTTTTAAGAAACTAGACAAATTCTGTCATTATAGGTCTCTTTCTTGCAAATGCTTTCATATTATTCCAGTTCCTTTGTATGAAACATTGTCAATTTTTCTTATTCACATGTATATTCTCCACTTTATTCCTTGGCATTAGGTCTGTAACAGATGCTAACCTTTTTGAATAGTCAATTTTTGGTGAATTGGAAATAACATTCAAAACACTTATCTTGTTTTTATTAGAATTTCTTAGTATTTTCTCATCTTTTTGTGATTATTCTGTTCCAACTTTGCCTCACATTTTCTTATTTATTCTGTTCTGTGGAAATACATATTTTATATAGTTTTTGAATTGCAGTTCCACCTTATACTTTATTTCCTTTTTATTCTTAATTCTATATATTAAAATATCATCGTTAGAATGAAGAAGATTCTATAACTAGAGATTATTCTAGTTGAGAATATACATGCTCCATATATCTTTCAAGACAGATTAATTAGAATTTAATAATAGTTAATAAGAAATCAATGTCTGGCACATTTGACGCAGTGACAAAATCCTCTTCCAAATAATTAGTTAAACGATTCTCAGAAAATTTGGGTAGTTGCAAACCCCGCCAGATACGTAGATCGTTCACTTTAAACAGTAGTTGTAAGAGTGACAGATGCAGGTACATAAGTAAAGGAGAGATAAAGAGAGCTTATGATAAGTAAAAAATTATTTGGTTACAGAAAAAAAAATAAAATATAATTACCTATAAGTACATAAATTTTTATTAAAATTAAGATTCCTGTCATAGTTTTTTTTAAACAATTTTAAACATTTCAACAATCTACCAACTCTTAAAATATTACCTTGTATCTAAACTGATAAGAATAAATAAAAATATATGATGATGATGAAGGCAGAAAATAGTAACTAGAACTTTTTGATAACCGAAGGTTTTATACAGGAGATATAAAGTTCGTTATCTTTAGCTTTATGCTTTATTTCCTCCAAATCGAAACGGAAAGTTTAATAAAACAACAAATATGTTTATTTCGAATGTATTTGTTTGATAAATAATTCATTTGAGCTTGATGTCGTTTTAAGTTCTCAATAATAATATTATTTTTCATTAAATTTTTCTCAGCTGAGCTTTATTATCATCATATTTGCAGCTTCCAGAGATAAGAAGGGGCGGTATAGTTTGTATTAAAGTATATCGTCTTCGCTTTTGACCGCAATAATCTAAATACGACCATTCACGACCTTCTTAAAAGAATTTTACCTGGTGATCTATGATTTATTGTAATTGGCCCATTAATTTTATGATTGCCGGCAAAAGTGAGGACGGTATACTTTGAGACAAACTATACACAGGTGAACATCTAAATTGTGCACGAGATTTTAAAATTTCAATTTCAATAAAAACTTTCATTGATACAAAAATTTTACCACCAAAGGCACCCCAAGTAATATTTTCAGATTGATAAATAACACGGAAACAAAATTGTCTTGAGTGTTGTGCTTTGGAAGGGCGCAATAATTCGGAATTACTAAGATATATTCTTGTAGGTAATTTGATACTCTACGAAAAAGAACGACATATATTTTTAACATACATTTTTGATATTTTTAGTCTTTTCAAAGTAATTCAAGGTTAAAGTTAATTTAGTAATAAATTTTAAATTTTAATTGTTAAATTCTATAATTTTTCTTCGATTGAAGCCTGTAAAAATTGAAAAGATGCCAAAATTTATTACTTATTTAACTTTAACCTTGAATAACTTTGAAAAGTGTAAACTTATCAAAAAATTATAAGAGCCATTTTTTGTAAAGCGTCAAATTTCCTGCAAGAATATATCTTAGCCATTACGAAGTATTGCTCCCTACATAAGCTACAAAAATCCAAAGCATACGACACATTTGTCTTCATTTTATTTGAATGGAAAATAGGAATTATCAATGAGCACCTCTTATGATGAGTTCAAACTTTTACAATTTTTCATTTGCGTCATGTTCAACAATATTTTCAGTTTAAAGAAAAACTGAACAGTCTAATACACATATTTAAATAATACGACGTAATATACGTGTACAGAGTGGCCCAAAAGTCTGGAAACGGCCAATTATCTCGTAAATTGTTAGTCCTAATTGTACAAAATTTGGGGTACACTTATTTTTGGGATACGTAGATTTGATATTTGCAATGTTGCAAGAGTTGCTGTTTCTTTTATATTACGAGATAATTGGCCGCTTCCAGACTTTTGTGCCACTCTGTATATTATGAAGCTGAACATTATTAGACCTGTACGAGAGATATCTTCTTTTTCATGAGTTCTAGCACTTTTTTGCTAATTAAAATTTAATCCAGTTTCCTATTGTTTAATTGCGCTTGTCTTCTCATTTTATAAATCAGTGCCATTTTAAAATCATCAAATATTTGTTCTTCATCTCATGCCGTATTAATTACTTCAAGTAGATAAACCATTCCATTTTGTTATAGAGATTTTTAAACATCGCAATTGAGTTACCCTGGAGCTCTACCGCTTTTATTCTACATTAATGATTAATTTAAAAATAGAATTTTGGTTTAATGAACCATTTCGGCGTGTAGTTTATTACGGATTTTACTCGCCAATTTCGCTTGAAAGTAAAACAATTCTCAGTTCCCGTTTTCCAAGTTTATTAACTCTCAAATAGTTTCAACGCAGCTCTAAATACATTCTTATTGATGCATTTTATAATTACTCGCGTAATTGTTAGCCATTGATTATGTAAATGCATAAATTTCTTATATGAAATAATTCCATCAATGCTAAAGATTTCACGATTTAAGAATAAATAAATAAATTCATTTAAGATATAACAACTTAAAAAATTGTCTTACTTTAATCAAAAGTAAAAAATCTTGAAAATGGAGTGTTTTGTCGAGTTCAACAAAGAGTACCTTTTATGAAGAATTGCATACAGAAGTCTTTAAGTCTAAATACAAGGTGTTTCAAAAATATGGTACAATAAAAGTTTATGAACCAGTCGTACCACCCCACTAGCTTATTGGAATTTGACATAAAGATGTATTTTGAAGAGACAGTAATCAAAAAAATTTTAATTTGTACTTTCATCACCCGAAAAGTTATGATATAAAATATTTTAAGTATTTTAAATATTTTTTAACGATCTATTTTTTTTTTATTGAGAAAAATTAGTCGCATCCACCAAAAGGTTATTAGCGACTGAACAATTAAAACAATTTAGAATATTTTCATTAATATTCTTGAATTTAATATAAAAAAAAAACGAAACAAGACCTTCACATACAAAATCACGTTTAAAAATGTTCAATGGCAAAATAATCTTCGTACATAAAGAAGCGGACGTTCGTCCTTAAATTTCATAAAAAAATGTTTTCACCTTCCGATATCCCCTTTCATGCAGGTATAAAACAATTAAAAGACGATTTTTATTAGGCTCCCCGTAGGGATGTAATTTTATATTTTGTCATGCGAAAATCAATCGAAACTCGATACAGTCGATCACAGGATGTTCAGCGACAGTCCTTTGTGGCGAAACAGTGGTGTAGTCGAAGAAGGATTTTCTTTATGTTAACTTGGGAATTATGTTATTATTCAGCAAAACTATTGAAATTTGCAGATCTACATTTGTTGCGACTGTATAGTAAAGGTGTTCGGCACTTTTAGACAGTGGCCCGACAAAATGTTGATAGGATGTATACAGGGTGTCTCAAGATTTTTTTCACAGACTGTAATTATACTCAATTTCTTAATGTCTGACAGCACAGTAGCCTCATTAAATATTCAAATAGAAATTTATCTTTTACAGAGTGATCCTAAGAATTTTACAAGTAAATACTGAAATTCTAATGCAAAACAAGTAGGTGTCTGTATTGGTTATCTATACTTACATCCCTGTACTATCTAATCGTATATCCCCTTTAAGTTATATTGCAGACCATGGCGGTAACGTATCGAATTACAGTCGAACTTTAAGTTCGCATAATATCTATTACGGCAAGTATACCCTCACTGTGATACACTGTTGAATTTGAAATAAAAAGCTCTTTCATTCGAGCTGAGCTTGATCCCCCTTCCATTGAATTTTTTTCATCGTGATGACGTCACAGATACCCTGTATACCTCGGATAAAATTACTGTAGTTCCCAAAAAAGATTACCCAATTTTCAAATAAACCTATTCGTTAATTCCTGAGTGACAGCCTGTGAAAAAAATCTTGGGACACCCTGTATATATGTCTGGAAATTCTTTCTATTGAAAATTTTCTACGTTGTTACCTCGAAAATATTCTCTTGAAAAAATAGAGACATTTCTTTTATTATATAAAATATTTTCCGAAGGAGGATCTCTTTTCTTGTCATAAAATTTTTATTTAGTCCTTTATTTTGAACAATTCAGAAGTTTAGAGTTAGGACCCCATTTACCCACGTGCTTGAATTCTGCGTGCCCAAAATCGCCGCCAGTTAATAACAGCTATCACAAAATTTTAACTACATTGATTATTTTTTTCACATGTCAAAATCTGACATTTTGGTTGTTTTAACCAATAGCAATACATTATTCTAGCCATACAATCGGTATTATACTATATCTGCTTCTTGTTTACATTGAAACGTGAAAATTTTACTTTGAATTTGTCATTATTGACAACTAAAAGTGCTTCGAAGTTTATTGAAAAATGAACACAAACCGATTCAGTGCCATCAACCAAGAGAATATTATCCACTTTCCAGAAATTATTCTCGACTTCTTTACATGGTTGATGCAAAACTTTCCCAATCCCCATTGCTTTATGCTTTTTCGTAAACCTCAGAAATCAATGTTTCATCGTCGTTTGGTTTGAAACTTGAGTTCCCTAGAGGTCACCTACCGTTTCCACTGCACAATTTTGCATTGGTCATAAATATTTTTAAATACATCAGCAGTTTTCACAAGTTTATTTTCCAAGTAATCTTTTTCGAAATAATAGTTATCTATTGTATAAGTGTTTCAGATAGTGAAAATGGATAAAACACAACTAAAACAAGAATGCGATACAACGCTTTATCCATAATCACAAGTATTTATATCAAGAGAAACAGATTCAGGTGCACAGAGATATTATTTAAATAGTCTGAAATCGAAAAAAAATTAATTTATTTCTTGCTCCCCGCATTCCACACTACAAATCGATGGCATTCTAGATAATTGTAAGAGCCTATTATAGTTTTTTTCAATATCTAAGAAACTGACTTGACTTGACTTAGGCTTGAGATGCAATAAAACCATAAATGATTTATAACAAGAACGACTCAAAAGTCTTATATAGTTTTGAGGTAATAATTTATTATTCGCCAATAAAATAAGTACCCCCCTGTCACGGCTAATATTGTTATTGCTTTATTGCATGTCACTATCCTCTCTAAGGTCAAGTCAGTTTCTTAGATATTGAAAAGAAATATATACCCGTGAACAATAAAAACCACAAAGAATATGACTATGACATGTGCCCTCCAGTACAATATGGACGATCTGTCAGTGACATCACGGTCTATTGATTTAAGATTGCATTTTTCATTAGTTATTTCACTAGTGGATAGAGCGGTACTTTATATGCTTCAAAAGTGTGGATAAAACTCCAATTATAGGTAATGTGATTGTGAATAAATATAAAAGACATTGCGTAGTATTATTTAAAATTTAAAAGCGGACAATCGACCACGCATACAGACACTTTGAAAATTATCGTATGAGAAAATTGAAATTGCAATTGCGATAAAACTAACCGTCGCTTTGCGTCTGCTCTTCGCGTATATAAAGGGCATACGAAAGACTTTTTTGTACAAAGTTTCAGCTCTTGCAATTTAAAAATGACGAAGATATGAATTTTCAAAAAATGGATAATTTTACGGTTTTTCCTGATTTTCACGGTTCCTTATTATTCGATTGACTTGCTCGACCTCTCATTTTGTTCGTATTTCAATTATAGACAATTTAT
>CAJUYG010002835.1:0-11000 GCA_910591675.1 Galerucella calmariensis
TAATTTGAGGATTCTGAGATTTTTATATAGTATTCATAAAGCTTCAATTTAGACCCCTTATAAATTAGTTTTTCCATTCAATCCATATTTAATTCTTTACAAGGGCTTAAACTTTGCTTAATATGTGTATTTTTCATATTTTTTTCAACAAAATTTGGTTAGCATTTCAAAGTTTTTATTCAATGAGAACTCTAAGTTCAACAATAATCTACATGATATATTTTTTTCTTAATTTTCAATACATCCATTACTTCAAAATTCTTTGCCAAAAATACTTCGATATTTTGTTAAATCGCTGCCGATAGATTCCCCTTAATCCCGCTCCGTTAGACTCCGATTCAAAGAAGAATGGGCCATGACGGTCACACCAAACTAAAACTGAAATTAGTGCGTTCTCCGGCCTCTAAACAACGACGTAGGCTATGACGCCTCTGGTCCATTCTTCTTTGAATCGGAGTCTATTTTCCGGCACTCGGCCATTCTCGGGCGTTTTTGGCCGATTTCACATTATTTTAACACAAATCTAAAATATACGTTTTGCTGCTCTAAATCTATGCTTTTCAAAACCGTTTTAAAATTTAAAATCGGACAAATGGATAACGCATTCAGACACGTTGCAAATTAGCACACATAAAGTGCTTTCTTTGTATAGTGGACGTAATATTTTTAATGCAGCTACCTAATCGTATATCCCCTTTAAGTTATATTGCGGACTATAACGGTATCGTATCGAATTACAGTCGAACAAAGAGCCGACAATTTTAAGTTCGCACAAGATCTATTACGGCAAGTATACCAACTTTCAGTTCTAACAAATGAAAGTTATGGACAAACACAACAGCTATAACTCCGAAATTATGACATTTAGTTATAGGGAATGTCACATGAAAAATATTCAGTATTTCTTCAGCCTTGCAAAACGCAAAAAGTATACAGGGTGATCCATTTGAAATAACAAAGTTTATTATTATTACAGACAAATAAAAGATCTGACAACAATGTAAATACCACCATAACATTGTACATATCACACAAGATTATTGCGCAGGATGTGGAGTTTACTCCAGAGCACTAAGCCTAAGGATTAAGTGGGGAATGGAAACAATACCAGAGTGGTTCAAACAGAACTGGCTGGTATCTCAATTGCCGCAAAAACACTAACCAGAAAAGGAATTTCTGGCAAAAACATAACAATCTGCACTGATAGTAGACAAGCCTTATTAGCCTTGAACAGACAACGTGTTATATCGGGGCTAGTACTAGAGTGCCACCAAGATTTAGCTAACGCCTCGGTAGATAACAACATTATCCTGAGGTGAGTTAAAGGGCACGACAGAAGTAAAGGAAATCGCGTTGCCGATTCTTTAGCCAGAGAAGCGGCTGGACAAAAAAATCCAGGACCCGGTGACACCTACGGCCTAACGACTTCGACAATTGCGGAACTAGCCAAACATTACACCCATGTTCAATCCATTAAGAGATGGGATGGAATCAAAGGATGCAGTCTTGTCAGGATCACCCTGGGCGACCTTAGGAAGCTGGCGCCGAAGAAATATTTGGCGATGACCAGGAAAAACCTACGTTCAACAGTAGGATTTCTGAATGGCCACTGTCAACTAAGGAAACACCTCCATACTATGGGGCTAGTGGACACACCTCTATGCAGGATGTGTGAACAGGAAGATGAAAATGTAAGACATGAGGAGTTTCCGGAGTTATCGTAAATAAGAGAGTGTGTGTTCGGTTAGACTTGGCCTACACCTGCCGATATAAAGAAGATGTCTCCTAGTGACCTGTCCACCTTCCTGAGAAAGACAATGGGTCACATGTGGCCTAAGTGCTGTCAGCCTACACTCACCTTCCCTACTCTACAGATACAGATACTGCACACTGAAAACTATAAAAATTATACGATCCTTTTCCGATATAATTGAGGCGTTCTATACCTAACCCTCACTCTGTATATGCAAAATATAAAATAACAACCCTGTATACTTCAAATTGAGAATCTTCTTTTTTATCCGATTAAAAATAGAAACTGATATTTCATTTTGGGTCAAAAAAAATTTAATTGGATAATTATCCATCTGTAAAAAAAATTTTGATGTAAAAATGTAGATGTTCAATAATTTATTGTAATGTTATAAAAATTAGGCCCTCTTTTACTCGTTCTATATAATGAATAATGCAGTTCGTTTTGCGTCTGTTCACTCAAGTAAACCTGAAATATTTTTGTGAAAGTACAATGCCCAGCAAAAAATTTAGGTCACATTAAATAATTCGAATTGCAAACTAGAATGGTTGGTTCTATCTTGCAGAGATACCAACCCCGTTTAATTTTGAAATGTAATTCAATGTCCTTCGTGGCATATAGCCAGAGAAGTAGTTGTTGCTAGATGTGCGGATGTCACTATTATCGCATATTTAACCTTTTCTTTACTGAGATTGATGTATTTGTGCGATTTGGCATTTAGCAAGGGAAGTAGTTGTTGCTTCCTAGTGGACGGACTTTTTTCCTTGATTTTCAAAGACTCTGTAAGGCGTTAGAATAGTATTATAACTTTTATCGCCTACTAGACTTATGACTTGAATTATTTGAAGTGAACTACATTTTTTGCTCGGCAGTATATTTCAAAAAAATCTATACGATTCTCCAAAAACGTTTCCGCCACAAACCTATATTGTAGACGAATTTAAATTTATATAGAATCTTATCAATACCGGAAATATTTCCGGCTAATATATATATATATATATATATCTATTTATGTTGGTAACATTAATAGAATATATACAAAGCGAGAGTGAAATTATCACACATAATTCGCTGACAAAATATATTCACAGGTAAGATTCATAGGGAATTATTGTTTGGCGTCAGCATTTGCTGCCTTTGGTAATAAAAAACGCTGAAATTAAGTAAATAAAGATTCACACGCATGGGGTCAGTGTTTTTTAAAATTTCTAGTTTGTGGAAAACGATAATGTGGGAAAAAAATTTAGCTAAGGTGATTTTTAAATAATTTTAAAATATATTATGGTAATTTTTAGCCAAATGAAGAGTGTTTGTTTTCAATTGTTTTAAGTTAAGTTTCAAGTTAAGGGATTGGGTATCATTTTAGCCTAGTCAAAGTACACATCAAATCTCACAAAAAACTTGAAAATTCAAAATCAAGTATTTCAAAGGGCTGTGTTCAACATGAGAAAAACTTTACGATGCTAGGAGTGCAATTTTCCGGAAAATCGTTGAGTGAATTTTTTTTGTTTTGTTTTTTCACTCTAATTGTTTAAATAATGAAATTACAGAGAAATGTTCAGCTCAAAAATGGTAGCTGATACATTTATCCACAAATCTTATCTGAAAAGTTTTTCTGTAAATTGAAAAGTTCACGAGATAAAATTAATTTCAGTGCTAGTCAAATCGTAGTTACGCGCGAACGGCCCGGGAGCCAAACTTATTAAGCGCTTAACTTAAAAGTTGATAATTTTGTGCTTATAACATTCTGAAAAAATAAATAAATAGATGTAAAATGTAGAGAAAGATCTCAGCTTTCAGATAGGAATCAGTTTATTTATAAGAAACTAGAGCTAAAAAGTCAAAAAACAATTATAATTCCTATTTAATTAATACTTATCCCAGCGATAATTCCTCTTAGATTTAGCATCGCAAATGAACATAAAACATAACCATTATAAAAGCAAATCCATCAATATTTCGTATTTTAAACAAATGCTTCTTAAAAATCATGTTTTTTATCCATGCCTAATTTTACTTGTTTTTTTTTACACTTCATTCATTCAAGCTATCGTTTTCGAGATACAAGAACCAAAATTTTGAAAAAAGTGTGCTTATGCAAAGAATAATAATTTTTTCCCCAAGGAATTATAAATTTAGTACATTTTACGAGCAAATTATTACCCCACGAATTTGTTTTGAATTTAAAAACCCAGACTTTGGCATCTATCATTTCAACAATCATATCAAAGTTTAAACAAGACGATCAAACAAAAATTCCAACTAACGAGCTATTTTTAGCCCGATTTGCGATCTCGATGTGATAAATCCAACAATTTCATTCATGGATAGCACAAGATTCGAAGTAAGATTTACGGAAATTCATCGACCACAAACAAATATATACATATATATATATATCGCAATATTATCGCGGAATTTTAAAAAATTAAAGGAAATCAAATTCGGGGTCAATGAAAACATAAATATACGCAACTAACTGATAAATTTTAGTGTAAAACGATGAAGTTTTGAGGATTATAGATGATTTGAGATTTCCCCTTCAAAATATAGTGATTATACTTTTTTTTTATGAAGGAGCCGTCCTTCGCCGGCACCACCTCAGCCTCCTGGGCTTATAGTGGTTACTAGATTCTAACTACAGCCTATTCAGCCAATCCGTTCCCTGTATTAGCTCATACAGTTTCTGCCTCCTGTGGTCCATCGTCTCACAGTTGCATAGTATATGCAGAGCTGTTTCGGTATCCTTTTTGCATCTTCTGCATGTAGGGTCTCCGTTATAAGCCCTATTTTGTTCAGGTGCTCCTTTGTGGGAAAGTGTCCCGTAAGAAGTCCCGTTATCGTGCGTAGTTTGCTCCTGCTCATTGTGAGCAGTTCTTTCGATACTTATTCTGATGGTTCTCTTATGAATTTCTTCCCATGTATTTGCCTGGCGTATTCTTCCACTAAGCAGGGGGCTGGAGGACTGCATTCAAGGATGAAAAATGGTATTCGGAAAATTTGATGAACAGTATAGAAATAGTTTCATTATAGCCAAAAAATATTTCAATTTAATTGGTATTGGTTCTTGGACTTGGAAGATATACCAAGAAAACAATCAAGGAAATCAATGTTCATTAGGTAATATATTGTTAGCTCTATCCAAAACAAGGTTTTTCGCCCAACTAAGATCAGGGATGTACTGGTATAGCTCAAAGGAGGTCCCATTTCAATTTAATTGGTATTGGTCCTTGGACTTGGGACATATACAAAGTAGTAGTAAACACATAATGCAGCAACGTAACGGTCAGATATTTTGCGCCGCGACCTCCGGTCGCTCCAGCCTAACGTAATGAACTAAAGTTCTAAAAAAGATCAATCTTGCAAAAAATTATGGAAATAATAGTAAAAAATGTATCCTAATAAATTCAAGTATATCACCAGCACTGCGAATACCAGTCTAAAGGTTGGACTGTTTTGTGGGTTAGACTGTTTTGTGTTTCCAACATAGAAAGAAATTTCCTTTCTATTCTGTTACAGAGTTCACGTGCAGCTTTGCATAGAATTTTAATATAGCATCGGTGGTTCAGTGGTAGAATGCTCGCCTGCCACGCGGGCGGCCAAGTTTCGATTCCCGGCCGAAGCATATGAATCGCTGCTTCGTAAACGAGAGAGAGAGAGAGACGCTCAAGGCACATAACACAGCAACGTAACGTTACGGTCAGATCTTTTGCGAATAACCCCCGGTCGCTTCGCTCCAAACTAACGTAAAGAACTAAAGTTCTAAAAATTCAAGAATTATTATCAACTTATATTATGAAGGTTGATATAATTTGGTAATGACGACGTTAGAAAATTATTTTTAAAACAATCGATGCTCTGTATCGAATAATTATGCCAAATTTATATTAAAAATTATTGCCGTCATTTATGTAACAACTGTTATGTTTCTAAGTTTAATCTAGCGGCACACATGTTCTTTATTTTTATAAAAAATTACGCTGCACACTTGAAATATATTTCAGTAGGTTTGGAACCGGAATTTTATAACGTCAGTGTATCTCAAACGCCATTTGGAGGTGGAAAATCGATATCTTCTAGAATACACTAAATTTCATAACCGAGGTGTCCTTACCACAAGAAATGTTATTTTATAACATACAGTGTATCCCATCTGAACAATTAATTCATTTAAGTCAAAAACAAAATATTAGCATCCTCTGTTTACTACTGATTTGTTCCCAAATGGCTATCGACAAAAATTCACGGATTATTTTTTTTTATATACAGAGTGTTTCGTAAATATATACCGTAAATTAGAGGCATGATAGATCGTTAAGAAATATTTAAAATACCCAAATGCAACTTTTCTCTAACCTTAGTTTGTGAGATACAGGCTGTTCAATACTGTAGAAGAAATACACATTTTATTTCATATCTTCTCGTGGGATGAAAGTACAAATTTAAAATTTTTTGTAGGTTATTGTCTCTTCAAAACATATCGACAGTATTAATTGTGTCAAATTCTAATAAGCCAGTGGCGTGGTACGAGGATTTCGTTAACTTTTATTGTACCAAATTTTTGAAACACCCTGTATTGAGAGCTAAAGACTTTTGTCTGCAATTCTTTATTAAATTCTCTAAATAAAATGTACTCTTTGTTAAACTCGACAGAGCACTCCATTTTCAATATTTTCAACTTTTTATTGCAGTAACACATTTTTTGATGATGTAATGTTTTTAAACAATAAATTTGTAGTAGTCGAAAATATTTTCTTTTCACTTTATCTTCCCTTTAGTAATTATGAATTACAAACCCATAAGAATCGTTTGTGTTTAAATTATTTGTAAGTGATCTTCAAGTAGGTACTACAAATTTATTTAAGAAAAAACAACTTAAATAAGTGTCTTACTTTAATAAAAAGTAAAAAATCTTGAAAATGATGTGTTCTATCGAGTTCAATAAAGAGTATCTTTTATGTAGGAAATTTAACACAGATGGGTAAAGGCGCTGCTTAAGGTTTTTTTCGATCTGTACATTCCGGGATCGAGTCTCGGGTAGTACATTTTTTTATATATTTTTTTGAAATCAAATTTTTTCGTAGAAAAAATAGTGTATGCAACTCTCATGCAATGGTTATTAATACACAGGCATTAACCGGGATACGAAACGATCCAAAGGCGAGTTTCGTATGGTTAATTACATGATCGTTGCATAATATACTATTAAATATTTCTCAACAATTTACGGTACTTATTTACGGGACACCCTGTGTAATGCGCACCAATGCCTAGGATTATTAGGGTTCAACTAGAATATACAGGAGGGTAACATTAGTAACAAAAGTCAAACATGATAAATCAAATTACAGTAGTGAATTTACAAAGATATAACATTATAAGAATTTTATTTAGCATATGTATGTATTTTGAAAAGTTTATCAATATTCATAGAGATACTACAGTTAGAGGTACCTAGCCAGCTCTTAGCCCAAAATAGGATCCAGACGTACCTTTCGTAGCGGCATTGTGTCTCACGTCTTTTTCAAATGTCCCACTGACAGCTCTCGTCAGGTCTGTACTTTGTTGTTTACGGTCAATTATTATTTATGAAAAATGAATATTAATCTTATTGTTATATTTATTTAAATAATACAAAAATATGCCGAGATACCAGGAAAAACATCAGCATTTTGAAAGCTCTCAACTATTTTCAGTTAGAAAAAGAAGCTGGTGATTAGACTTTTCGAATTTGGCTGAATAGGATCCTGATGATTTTATAATTCAAGGTTAGCTTTATGTCAAAATAGCAAATAAAATAAACGACATACCAAAAGCCCGGATATACGTCACAAACGATGACGTACACCAAGAAGTCTATTGAATGTACTATATCAAGTCCGCTGGTAGATTTGCAAATAACTCCCAGGTGAATGTATGGATATGTATTTTGAATAATCATCGTTATTTAGTTATGGATACCACCCCTGTATGTAGATAGCAAGTTCCAAAATTGTTTTTGTATATCAAGAAAATTCATTGAACTCTTAAGATACAATTTCATATTATTTTTCGCATTTTTAAATAAAATAAAGGCGCGATAACAATCTTCTGAACGCTTTCATTGTGTCGAGTCAAAAGGTTATCGGATTTTAAGATTTCTGCGTTCATTCATAACAAGGAACAACAAATGGTTTTTTTGTTTCGTTTTTATGATGAGCAAAAAGAGAGAAAAAAATTAATCAAGTCCATAAATATACCTTTTGTTCAAACAATAATAAACAAAACTTATATCAAGTGAAAACATTTTTCAAGAGTTATACAGGGTGTTTCATAGTTAAACCACCATACGTTAACTACAAGTAGAGGACACTTTGGTGTTTCCAAATAGCCTTGGTTAATTGGTCTAACATAATTATTATCAGAGATACAGGGTGTTTTATTCATTTAGTCCAATGCTTTCGGAGGCCATAACTTTAGAACCACCCTATATATTTCTTTCATTTTTGGTAAGGATATATTGCATTGATAAAACAATAAGATAGTGTAATAAAAATAATTATAATCCAGGTCTGGTTTGAGAAAAATTTGCAAAATTCGATAATCTCCAAAACAACACTATGTATATCAGAATTTTTGAAATCCAATAGATTATTCGAAGAGAACAGAAAAAATAGAGCGGCACCAAAATATTTTTCGAAGTGCACATCCCGATTTACTGCTTAACTTTTAATGTCCAAAGTTATTTAAATGTATCATGACATTTTCGTACTTAATAACTTTAGAACCACCCTATAGATTTTTCTCATTTTTGTTAGGTGTAAGTTACATAAGCATCAAAATGTTATCATGTAACAAAAACAGTTATAATCCAGGTTCGGGTTGAGAAAAAAAAATATTTTATCAAGATTTTTATAAATCAATAGTTTATTCCAAAAGAACAGAAAAAATTGAGTTACACGGAAATGTTTTCCGAAGTGCACACTTACTAAAATATTCAAGTCAAAATCATTAACAATTATCAAGTAGGTCTAATATTTTGAGGAACAGAAAAATTAGCAAATAGGCGTAGACTGTTGAAGTACGGAAAATATGTTAGGGGCAGGCCCAATAATTGGCCTTGCAGGTCGCCGGATTTTAACCCAGTGGACTACATATTTGGGGATATCTGGAAGCCAAAGTATACTCTACTGAGATAAACCTTAGAAGATCTTATTCAAAGAATTGATGATGCTTGCGAGAAAATCAGGGCAAATCCACTAATGTTAAGACGAGCAACACCAAACATCTTAAAAAAAGCTCGTAAACGTATAGAACAAAATGATGGACATTTCGAACAATTGTTATAAATAATTTGACATTCCGTGTTACTCAATTTTTTCTGTTCTTTTGGAATAAACTATTGATTTATAAAAATCTTGATAAAATATTTTTTTTTCTTAACCCGAACCTGGATTATAACTGTTTTTGTTACATGATGAGATTTTGATGCTTATGTAACTTACACCTACCAAAAATGAAAAAAATCTATAGGGTGGTTCTAAAGTTATTACGTACGAAAATGTCAATGATACATTTAAATAACTTTGGACATTAAAAGTGAAGCAGTAAATCGGGATGTGGACTTCGAAAAATATTTTGGTGCCGCTCTATTTTTTCTGATCTCTTCGAATAATCTATTGGATTTCAAAAATTCTGATATAAAGGGTGATGTATTGGATATTATCGAATTTTGCAAATTTTTCTCAAACCAGACCTGGATTATAATTATTTTTATTACACTCTCTTATTGTGTTAACAATGAAATAGATCATTACCAAAAATGATTGAAATATACAGGGTGGTTCTAAAGTTATGGACTTATTGAACTAAATGGATAAAACACCCTGTATCTCTGTTGTTAATTATGTTAGACCAATTAACCAAGGCTATTTGGAACCACCAAAGTGTCCTCTACTTGCAGTTAACCTATGGTGGTTTAACTATGAAACACCCTGTATAATAAACCAGGAATAATGATTTTTAGCAGTGTGCATTGGAAGAAAGTAGACTTAAACATTGGGAAAATGATTTTCCTTCTCCACCAACAGTACCTACTGTCAAATTCGTGAATACTAATATTTTGAATCAACAACAATATTCATAACTTGGCGAAGTGAGGAATTTTAGACATAGGATCGAATCGAAATTTGTTATCTGATATATTGTGTCATGTGACCTTTTCAATATCCACAACTATTATTCACTGGTGAATCATCTACATCTACGTCATTATACTTGAAGAAGCACACGTAAAATGTTGAAATTATCAAATAGTCGTGTTCAAACATCTTTAGTCACTCGAAAACACGGAGAATTCGTGACTAAAGTAACGTTTTTGACAATTGGTACTTAAAATACTAAAAAATACTATTTTGAGAGATTCTAATAATCAGATCTTGCAATAACTCACAAAAATTCATGAAGCTGGAGCATTTAATTATTTTTGGAATTTTTTTATTATGTTATATTGTTTTTCCACCAACCAAATCATTTTAAAATAAAAATTACGACCTTTTTTTAGCGATAATGACCTTTCTTTGAAGAAAAAAGAGAGAAATTCATTAACTCATAAACTATCAGAACACAGAGTAAAATGCTGCAAATGCAATACGCATATATACAGATGGCTCAAAAATGAAAGAAGGCTCAGGATGTGGAATTTACTCTAGAGCACTAAGCCTAAGGATTAAGTGGGGAATGGAAACAATACCAGAGTGGTTCAAACAGAACTGGGTGGTGGAACTAACCAGAAAAGGAATTTCCGGCAAAAACATAACAGTAGACAAGCCCTATTAGCCTTGAACAGAAAACGTGTTATATCGGGGCTAGTACTAGAGTGCCACCAAGATTTAGCTAACGCCTCGGCAGATAACAATATTATCCTGAGGTGGGTTAAAGGGCACGACAGGAGTGAATCTAAACCTAAATTTACCAGTAGGATTTCTGTCTGGCCACTGTCAACTGAGGAAACACTTCCATACTATGGGGCTAGTGGACACACCTCTATGCAGGATGTGTGACCAGGAAGATGAAACTGTCAGGCATGTCTTATCAGAGGAGTGTCCGGATTTATCGTCAATAAGAGAGTGTGTGTTCGGTAAGTCTTGGCCTACACCTGCCGATATAAAGGAGAGGTCTCCTAGTGACCTGTCCACCTGGGAAGGATAGGATGGACGATGACCTAGGAGGACAACTCCTCGGGAGGATGTACAATGGGTCACAT
>CAJUYG010002835.1:11010-26573 GCA_910591675.1 Galerucella calmariensis
GTTAGGAGGTAAAATATTGACTTATTATTAGGTGGTCGTGGACAAAAATATTTATAAATGTACCAATGAGGAAATTTTTAATTTCCTTTCCATCTTCATACCTAGTGGAAAGGCTCAGCGCTGTCACAAAACGAAAAAAAGAAACAGACTGGGAATAATTAGTGGTGATTTAAGATTAAATCTTACAAAATTGACGCCAAATGTTGATAATTTCTTATTGAAGCATAACAAATTAACATGTATCAGGTAAGTAGGGGGTCTACCAAAAACCTAAAAACATGGCAAGGGGTCTCCGATACAAAAAAGTTTGGGAGCCTCTGTGCTACATCATACTAAATTTTCAGCTGATTTTGCATAAGATTTGTGCGTGGTCATCTAATATTAACAGTCAATGCTCCTTTGTCTTACATCAAATTATTTTTAATTATCTCCCTATATAAAGAAATTGATTATACAGCCATAAATAATAAGAGATCCATGCCATGCAAAAAGTCTTTGTGTCTATGGAAAACCTCGGCAAGGCCAACTGTATTTCCAACGACTCGTCAAAATCAAATCTATTTACAGACAGTGATGTCATTTTGCTAAATGTGCACAAAAAAAAATGATTGTGATAGGCACGTGCTGGTTTTGATACAATGGGTAAACGTGATTTTACCATCAAGTGATGTTTGAAACAATAGAGAGTGGAGAAAAAAATTGAGACGATTTAAAACTAAAAGGTAAAAAGTGGAAGATTTTTATAAAATGATAAGTGGGTATAAAGAAAATAGTACATTGGTTAAAATCTGGATTAAAGCGTGGTCAAAAGTGAGTTATATAAAGGGGTTTTAAGAAGGAGGCATAAAAGGCAAAGGTACCTACAGCTGTTTTAGATGCGGTTTTAGTGACGAAAGTAGAAGAAATAATAAAGCCTGGCCACAGATCTATTCATTTGTGTGCCAAGACTTAGCAAAACAGAGTCCAGGAATGTTAAGCTTCTCCTACTCGGTGAACAATGTATTGTATTGTTGAGAATATAAACGAACTTCATCATGAAATAATGCAAAAAGTAGATAGAGCTATGTAGATGATTAATTCACATGGGTGTAAATCGGTAGCAACGAGTACAAAATACAAGCAAACTTTATGAAATAAATCACTAGACTGTAGTGGCTAAAATAAAATACTGTGAAAGTAGGAAATTTTACGCTCTACAAAAAAATGCTCTTATAATTTTTTGATATTTTCACTTTTTTGAAAGTTATTCAAGGTTAAAGTTAAATAAGTAACAAATTTTGACATTTTTTCAATTTTTCCAAACTCCAATCAAATTGAAAAAAAATTATAATAAGAAATTTTTTGTAGAGCGTTTCATTGCCTATAATTTTTCCTTAATTTTTTTTTATATTTTATAACAACATAATTTTATTGTTTATATATAATTCAGTATGTTAATGGAATAATTATATTTTCAATCTGAAAATTGTTTTTTAATTATATTTTTATTATTTATTGCAATTTTTGAACTGAAATATTTTCATTACAATTAAGAAATTCCTTCCTGTATTGACTTTCAAATTTGAAATATTGAATTTAAAATTTGTGATTTTATAACGGTAAATTAAAATAACTCTAAAATTATAATCTGAAATACATTAGTTGGGAGCAATAGCCACTACCACAAAAAATGTCGACTCCCAACCTTCTAGCGGCAGAACGAGTAAAAACCATTTGTCATAAACCTTCCTGAAACTATTTACTATAAAAATGCTTTCATTTTATGCTACTTTAAGGTAATTTTGACTTAGAAAAGTATGTATTAAGTCAAGAGAACAAAAAATATTTTTTAAGACTATTTAGTCCTACTGACATAACCTAAAATTTACTCTTGACGTTTTGTTTATCTTCGACGAAATTTGTTGTTTACTATAATTGAAATGCCATTTAAAACAGTCCAAACCATCGAGGACAATCAAATTTGTTTGTCTGTAGTTCCTAGCAATTGGGAAGAAAACGGATTGTTATACTGGCCAAATAAAAATAATAGGTTCAAAATCCATATTCGAATTATCAGTAGGCGGATCACAAATTGTGTTTACAAACGTATTCACGACTTGTTTGGATTTAAAACTGTTTTTTAGTTTTTTATTTTCTTTCCAGTTACGGTGAAAGTCACCACTTTTTAAATTTTAATCCATTTTTCCAAAAACGTTGCCATTTTCTCATGTGGTATGTTATTAGATTACTTAAAAAGTTGGGTTTCCTATTGAAGAGTACTTTTTAAAACCATACTGCCTCATTCACCTCTTATAATTTACTTATTTATATCAGTTTTAAGATTACAACTTTTAAGTGTTTATTATCTAGGAAACTAAGCCTACTGCACTCTTTAAAACTAACTTTTAATATTTTTCTAAGGGAACTACGCAATGAATATATCCTTATTAAAACAAAATTATCTTTAGGAGTATTATAAGTGTGAACTGCCCTATCACTGCAAATTGTAGGATACTTATAGGGGAGTAATAAGATTACAATATTTTTAAGATAATATGGATTTGAGACTATACTTTAAAGTTCTTTTTAAAGCTATACTATGAAGCAATATTGCCTTCAAGTCATAAAAGTACATATTTAACCTTTTTAAAACAAGAGTGTATAATTCTGCTTTTATAAAACTCTAATAAAACATAATTAAAACTGGCTTCACTTGAAAATGATACTTGGGCATCCAGTTATCCCCGTACCTTCGAGTAGACGATATAGGTCCATTGGATGTGTGCCATATACTTCGGGTGGCACATTGGCTTCTCCGAAGATTGTTTGTCTCCTCGAGTCCAGTGCCTCACAGTCAGATAAGATATGGGTTACGGTCTCGGTCTCCATGCCACAAAGTCTGCAGCTGAGGTCCCCGTTATATAACCCTATTTTATGCAGGTGATCTTTCACTGGGTTATGACCCGTTAAATAACCTGTAATAATTATTAGCTTATTCCTACTGATATTAAGTAGTTCTTCGGCCCGTTTTACACATGTGTCATCTATGAAGGTTTTACTGTGTACCTGCTTTGGAGTGTTCCTCCACTGAAGTTTATGTTGGCTTTGCACCCATTTTTGTGTTTGCCCTCGGACTACCTTCTTTGTGGTCCCAAGAGCTGGTTCTGGTCCAACATATGCTGTTGCTGAACCTCTTCTCGCGAGTTCATCAGCTTGTTCATTTCCAGAAATACCGTTATGTCCCGGCACCCACACTAATCTTACTTTAATGTATCTCTGCCTGAAATGCAGAGATATGTTCTCCTAGTGAAAAGGAGCATCTTGTGTTTCTCATTTCACTATACATACCTGCTCCTGTCCCTCCCCAGTCTGTCACCCGTCTGTGCACCAAGTCTCTCCTCGGGGAAGCTTCAGTCTGCTTGGGTCTTGCCAGTCCTTTCTGTGAGGTATTTCTACCTACCTACCTCATATTTGAGACTGGGGAGAAGTTTAGTGGCCATATAGTCTGTTTTCATATCTAAAATGGCTCCACTTATGATGTCCTTAATGGATATGGGTCCTGATCTAACTATTTTGTTGCTCAGGTTATTCTGCTGCCTAAATAGCCCCATCCTTGCTTTCCCCATCATCACGAGGTGTAATGGAGGAAGGTAGAATAAGGCTTCTAGTGCTGCCGTTGGCGTGCTTCTCATGCACCATGCAATACTGAGACAAGCAAGTCTTTGCACCTTGCCTAGTCTCATCATTGCGTTCTTTTGTGTCGTCTTTGTCCACCAGACCAAAGACGCATATGTTATTATGGGTTTAACCACTACAGTGTATATCCAGTGTATCATTCGCGGACTCAACCCCCATGTTTTCCCACAAGTTCGTCTTGCCATCATTAATGTGGTTTCCGATCTTGTTGCTACTTTTTCCATTTGTTTGGTCCGTACCTTGATGGAATAGTGGTCCCAATCCCACCAGGTCCCTTTTGGTATAGGGTACTATGTTTTAATTGGTGGGACTTATAGTTAAACCCACCTCTTCCGTCCATTTTGTTACTATGTTCAGAGCCTGTTGCATGCGCTCTCTGACCGTAGTATTGAATCTTGTGATATGATGACCAGATCGTCCGCATATCCTAAGATAGTATGGTGTTCCTTTTCGAGTCTCCTTATCGGTCCGTCCATTACAAGGTTCCATATTAGAGAAGACAGGACTCCTCCTTGAGGACACCCCCTTGAAACCCGGGCTGATAATGTTTCACCCATCAAGGTTGAAAAGATCGTTCGGTCTCTCAGCATGCAGTCTATCCATCTGCAGCTTGTTTCGTCAATTAGCTTTTGACGAATTGCCCTAGTGATTACTTTGTGAGAGGTGTTATCAAAGGCACCCTTCTATGTCAAGGAAGGCTGCTAATAATCCTTACTTATTTTCGAGAGCGTACTCTATTCCTTGTACTAGGTGATGGAGTGATGTCTCTGTGGATACTCCTGGTCTGTATGCTTATTGATCCAGGTCGATCTGTCTTTCTACCAATAATCCTCCTCTAATGTGCATGTCTACCAGTTTTTCCAATATCTTCAGTACAAATGACATCAGACTTATGGGTCTCAGGGACTTAGCTTTATTGTCACCTGTTTTACCAGGTTTAGGAATAAAGACAACCTTAACATTTCTCCAGACTTTTGGTATGTACCCTAGTACCATGCTTGCTCCAAGGATCGAACACAGTCTGCTGAGTATAATGCCGTTTGCTTTTTCTGGTTAGTAAAAAAATGTTCATAGTGAAAAAACCTGTATGTTAAATTTTTTTTATACGTCAAACATATGCTGCTGCTTGATGAATAAAGTGTCTATTGGATTTGATAAAGATAATGATAAGTTGAAATATTGTTTACGTTATTATATACCAACAAGGTTATTCGGAAATTTCGATAAGCCAATTTGAAATTATCGACTACCGAATTTATTACACAACCTCGCCACCGTACCAACCGGTACAGACAGACAGAAACATCGATTCGGTTTAGACTCGTGACACCTACATAAATTCAAAGAAAATTGCATGACGTTTAAAAATAAACATTTCATAAAAATCGAGTATACAGAGTGGTTCAAAAGTGTGGAAACGGCCAAATATCTCGTAAATTCCAGATTTTGTATTAGCAATGTTGCCATATTTGCTGCTTCTTCTATATTATTAGTAGCTTTGGTTTTTAAAAATTCATCACCCTATACCGAGTGTCCCAAGTTATCGTATACAGGCAATATCTCACTTATTTGACAAGATAATTAATAAATAAAAAAACTGCATTGAGTGGCATTGAATTGAAGTACCCTCCTAATGGCTTATGGAAATATGTTTTACATTTGACAGCCCTGTGGTAGCTACCCTTCACTTTTTATTTTCAAATGGCATTCCCTGTATATGTTGATTGAAAATTGCTTGTCGTTCTATTTGGAATACAACGATAGCACATACTTGGTATTTTTTTCAATTAATAATAACAAAAGCATCAATATTTCATGAAGTATCAAATTCAACTGAAATACCTCTGATGCAATTCAAAAAACGCACAAAAAATTACAGCAAATGTTCAAAATTATTTCCTACAGAATCCATGCAAGCTGCAAGACGCTTTCTAGTGCCGGTCTGAATCATAGCTGGTGTAACGCTACCAGATCTAAAAGAACGCATTCGTGAAGCATCTCGTAGCGGTACACCAGCTATGATTTAAACGGAGCACAACAACACTTTTAACACGTTTTGCAGCTTGCAAGGATTCTGCAGGAAATAATTTTGAACACTTGCTGTAATTTTTTGTTCGTTTTTTGAATTGCATCAGAAGTATTTTAGTTGAAATTCATACTTCATGAAATATTGATGCTTTTGTTATTATTAATTGAAAAAATTACCAAGTATATGTGCTATCGTTGTATTCCAAATAGAACGACACGCAATTTTTAATGACAATATACAGGGGGGCCATTTGAAAACAAAAAGTGAGTGGTAGCCCCCACAGGGCTGTCAAATGTAAAACATTTTTTCATGAGTCATAAGGAAGGTACTTTAATGCTATTCAATGCAGTTTTTTTATTTATTAATTATCTTGTCAAATAAGCGAGATATTGCATGTATACGATAGCTTAGGACACCCGGTATATTCAGTCATTATTGGAATCTCCTATTCAATACCAAGTCAACCATATACAGTGTGGAAACCACTTATAGAATAAAATTCTTTGTCATTATTTTAGAAAATTATAAAAAATGCCGATACACGTCAACTTTTGAATTGAGTTGTGCGTCATGTTAACATAAATTCAAATGTACAGGGTGATTCACGCAAGTATGCCATAGTCGGTGTTGTTTTTTTAAATGAAACACCCTGTATATTTGCATATTTTTGAAATCCTCTTAATGAACCGATTCCAACAAACTAAAAAATGTATGGTCAATTATGAATTATACAGGGTGAAATTTTAAAATTAATAATTTATTACACTAGAAATATTGGTACTTTTTTAAATTAGCTAAATATGGATTTATCAATAATCTAAACTAACTAATTATTAGACGTATTTGTATATTAAACAAAACCTGCTACGCCCATGAATTTTATCATAAATACCTAAGAAAATTCCTAAAAACGCCAATTATTAGACAAAATCGGTAAATGTTTTCTATTCTGTCTGTTGTTGATGTGTTGACATGTTACCTATGGTGTTGACAGTTTATACTGAAAAAGTAAAATCTTTGTCAAACACTCTTTCCTTGTCGACATAACAATGGAATATTTAACTGAGACTCACCGAATTGAGATTTAAATGATGATCGGGTACGGGGATAACTGCAGAAGTCAAGTTGAAGTGGCAAACTTATTTAATCACAGGTATCCCGAATTGCCTAATATTTCACAAAGTATTGTGTCTAAAATTCATGCAAAATTCAGAGAACTTGGACATGTCAAACCATTGAAAAGAAAACCACACTTCGTTGAAGATGATATGAAAGTGGATATTTTGTTAAGTGTCGAAAAGAATCCAACTTCAAGTACACGTCAAATTGCCCGTGAAAATAATGTTAGTCATACAACTGTTCTAAGATGCTTTCATAAAGAAAAACTTCATCCCTACAAATTAACTTTTGTGCAGGAGTTAACAGAAGACGATCCAGATCGTAGAATGGATTTCTGCGAAAGATTGATGAATAAGCTGAACAGAAATGAGATAGCTCTTGGTACCATTCTTTTTTCTGACGAATCAACGTTCACATTGAATGGAGAGGTAAACCGACAGAACTGTAGATATTGGTCAGCAGAGAATCCTAATTGGATGCGTTAGACACATGCTCAGTACCCTCAAAAGGTGAACGTTTGGGCCGGTATCATAGTCGACCATATTATTGGTCCTATATTCATAGATGGAAATTTGACAGCTGAAAAATATTTAAATATGCTTAGAAATGAAGTTATTCCTGCGTTGGCATACTTATATCCCAACGCAATAGATCCTAGCTCACCGAATGAAAATGTTTGGTTCCAGCAAGACGGGGCAACACCCCATTATGCTTTAATGGTAAGAATTTATTTAGATTAAATCTTCCCCAATAAATGGATTGGACGAAGAGGTACTATTGAGTGGCCAGCTAGATCGCCAGACCTTACGCCGTTAGATTTTTTTCTGTGGGGTTATCTCAAGATCAAAGTATATGCAACGCAACCAACTAGCATTGTAGACCTCAAAGACAGGATAACTACAGAAATACGGAATATTTCACCTCAAACTTTAAACAAAGTTAAGGAGGAGTTCTATAGGAGACTGTGCTATTGCCAACAACTAGGTGGAGAACATTTTGAGAATTTATTTTAATGTATTAAAATCAAATACATCAGGTATTTTATGTATGTGTTTAATAACTGTAAAAATAAAAATTTCACCCTGTATAATTCTTAATTGACCGAACATTATTTAGTTTGTTGGAATCGGTTCATCAAGAGGATTTCAAAAATATGCAAATATACAGGGTGTTTCATTAAAAAAAACAACACCGACTATGGCATACTTGCGTGAATCACCCTGTACATTTGAATTTATGTTTACATAACGCACAAATCAATTCAAAAGTTGACGTGTCTCGGCATTTTTTATAATTTCCTAAAATAATGACATAAAGAATTTCATTCCATAAGTGGTTTCCACACTGTATAATACTTACGATTTTATTTAGAATAGAAGGTCTTAAATACATTAAATAGTGCAAAATATGTAGATTTAAAGAAATTTAAATGTTTAAATGTAGAATGCTGTGATTTTGTTAATAATTGGGACATTCTTTATCGAAGGAAATTTAACGTCAGATAAATATGAACTTTTACTCAATATAATAAAATTTTACATACACTGAGAAACTTAGAGCTTAGAGCCAATTTTAATCACATAATTATGATTTCAGTAAGCTGGAGCTCCAGCTCATTTTGGTGTAAATGTTTGGCGTTATTTAGACGAGATATTTCCCGGACGATGGATTGGTGGAAGAGGTAGAATTGAATGGCCTCCACGTTTAACTGATTTCAATCCTAAAGATTATTTTTATTGGGATACTTGAAAAATTCAGTTTACAAATATTCGTTGCCAGACTTATGTTTTATGTATTTTAGACTTTCCAGACTACATCGTATTGAATAGGAGATTCCAATAATGACTGAACATACAGGGTGATGAATTTGAAAAACCAAAGTTACTATTAATATAAAAGAAACAGCAAATCTGGCAACATTGCAAATATCAAATCTGGAATCTACGTATCCCAAAATAGGTGTACCCCAAATTTTGTACAACTAGAACTAGCAATTTACGAGATAATTGGCTAGACTTTTGGGCCACTCTGTATAAGTTTTCTAGCTTCATTCGTAGTGAGTTTTGTGGTTCGTAAAGTTAAAACGAAGAGTAAAAGACCGGCGGTTGCACTCGTATAGCGAATAGTTTTGTATTTCGACATTCGGATGGTTTTTCTCGAAATAGACCAAGAGAAATAACTCGAAAATTATTTTACGGGCATTTCTAACATTCCTAAAAATCTTCGCGCGTTCGTTAAACAGTATTCTATGTTTATTTTCGAATATGAATAGATATTTGTAAATTACTGACAACACTTAACGTCTTGTTGGTGAATTTATATGTTAAAATTCTTGGAGTTATAAGATATTTATGATAGTCTGGGGAAGTTGGGACACAAATATGAAAAAAAAATTTCAGAGATGGAATATATCCAATCGAAAACTTTGACCCCCCAATAATTCTCGTTTTTTTACGATACTTCTTTCAGTTTTGCTAGCAGAAACATTTTTTAGGAAAAATTATGCTCTATAACATGAAGAAAGTTTGGTAGTTTTATCGATCATAAATAGTCCAGTAATTTAAGGCATTTCAAACCCCAATCTGCGGAAAAATTCCTAGTGAGCTGGATTTCTGTATACACCTTCACTACGGTGTTGTATCTGTATCTGTAGAGTAGATAGGGTGAGTGTAGGATCACAGCACTTAGACGATAACTCCGGACACTCGCATAAGACATGCCTGACAGTTTCATCTTCTTGTTCACACATTCTGCATAGAGGTGTGTCCACTAGCCCCATAGTATGGAGGTGTTTCTTTAGTTGACAGTGACCAGTCAGAAATCCTACTGTTAAACGTAGGTTTTTCCTGGTCATCGCCAAATATTTCTTCGGCGCCAGCTTCCCACGGTTGCCCAGGGTGATCCTGGCAAGACTGCATCCTTCGATTCCATCCCATCTCTTAAGGGATTGAGCATGGGTGTAACGTTTGGCTAGTTCCGCAATTGTCGAAGTCGTTAGGCCGTAGTTGTCACTGGGTCCTAGAATTTTTAGTCCAGCGGTTTCCCTGGCTAAAGAATCGGAAATGCGATTTCCTTTACTCCTGTCGTGCCCTTTAACCCACCTCAGGATAATATTGTTTTCTGCCGAGGCGTTAGCTAAATCTTGGTGGCACTCTAGTACTAGCCTCGATATAACACGTTGTCTGTTCAAGGCTAATAGGGCTTGTCTACTATCAGTGGTCCACTCGACGTTTTGTCAGCAACTATTACAGATAGAGAAGCTGAAGATATCGACAATGAATAAAAAAAATTATATACCTACTAAAGTTTATTTTTCTTGTATTTTTCAGAATTCCAATAAAAAATTATTTATTCTTGAATAAGAAAACCGTTATTTGAATATCATAGATTATGCCTACGGGGAAAACCATGTAAAAAAACGGGCCTTGCATTCTACCTCATAGGCGGTGAGGAAACGAGTGCATCGTCATAATATATTCGCTTTCTCAGCGCTCTACTCCGAAAACGGTTGATTATACAGAAAAATGCAAGAACCATTTTTAGTAGATAATTTCACTAGGAGCAATTTTTATAATGGCTGCTATTGACCTCCGAGCAATAGGTCGCGAGATATTTGCTCACTAGGAATTTTTCCGCAGATAAAACCTCAAGTGGCTGGACCCTGGACTAATATGCCTAAGCAAAATTTTCAAAATCTTATTCACAAACACATTTTTTTAACACACACTAAAATAGTGTACTTTCCCCACATGTTGCACACTATACTTTTTCTACAACTGACCAAATTTAAAGAATACAATTCAATTTTTTTTCTGGCAACAACTCAAAGTTACTTTTGCAGCTTTTTCCAATATCTCTGGTGGAGTATTATTAAAATCGAACGGTCAATACGGTCAATATCCATATTATTTATATTATAAATAAGTATATGTCTTGTTAAACTAATATTTAATGGAAATTGGGATTTTTATCAAAGCACGATTGAAACTACCTTTTACAATTTAAAAACTTCCAATATAATCTGACCTTTTTGTGACAAATAAGTAGGCATTTCAAGTTTTTGTCAATTTTATTCACAGTATGAGCAATATTTGCTTTTTAAATTAAGTTGGGTATGAGAAATACGTCACTTTTCATAGCAGTTGTAGAAACATTACTTCCGACACATGAACGGAAAGTAACTTTTTCTACGTGTTTTAACCCACTTTCCCGCACGCATTTTAGTTTTGAAAGTGTCACTTTCCTGCACTAGTGCGGGAAAGTAAAATTATGCAAATTTTGACCTTATTAGAAAGTTTTTTACTTCGGAAGTTATAACTATTGTTACGACAGGTAAATAAATAGTCCATCAAATAAAATCTACATCTTTCCTAGCTTTTTGTTGCATTTTTAATTTTTTGAAAATATAAAATAATGAAGATATTTTGATATAACCCTGTACATTCGTAAAAGTAGTGTCACAAAACAACTATCAAACCACCTGGGTTTGATATAAGAAAAATATATTAAATAAAATTCTTTCATCTACAACTACAACTTAAAACCGTTGCCGTCACTTTCATCGTCATCTTAATGTGACCTGCAACCGATGCCATTCTCATCGACATCATCTACTTACCAGTTAACACTAAATAACTCCACTGGAGCGGCAATTTGAAATAATTTATAGAATGCAACAAATTGTGTTTTTAATATTAATATTTATAAATAATGATAATTTATAATAATAATAGTTTTTGGTTAAAGTTTTGTATTTTGAGATAAAAAATGGGTTGGTATACTTTTTTGTATATACCTTCGTAGAAAAAATAATGTTCCTAACTCATGCGTAAAGTGTCTTTCCCGCCCTTGACCGCTCCGCGTCGTTCGGGTCAACTGCAGTCGCGTGCGGGAAAGTATCACTTTCCGCACTTGTTAGGAAATAGTTATTTTACAAAACTAAAATGCGTGCGGGAGAGTGGGTTAAAACGCACGGTCGTAGAAAAATAACTATTGCAGACGATCTTTTTGAAAAGTTCAAGCTTGTTCATTTTTGTAATTGGAAAAAGTTTGACGCGTTCCACACACTGACACTGTAGTAACTGGACCAATCAAACATTTATATTGATCGGAAAATGTATCTTGATAGGCATTTATTGTATATAAAAAGCAGGCTTTGACAATTTGTAAGAAACGTCAAAAACTATTATACTTTCAATTTCTATAATAATGCTACCAATAAAAGTTATTGTCACTTTTTGAAATAAACCATGTTGACTGATCGTACAATTTTGTGTACGTATATGTCAGATATTAATTACACACTATTTGATGAAATTACCACATGGTCGTAGAAAAAATACTGTACATTACCCGTGCGAAAGAAAGTGATTTTTCACACTCGTGTGATTGTCGGACTTTGTACATGAGTAATGTCAAGAATATTCTGCAGAATCCAAAAAATAAATAATATACACTGGTGGTTGTATTTAAAATAAGAAAATTGGTATTGGCCACTGTCACATTACACACCCTATATAATTTTCTGCGCATTTGAAAATACAAATCGACGATCGACGTGTCTAAGCGTGTTCCCCAACACGCCCTTATTTATTCGTTATAGAATTTATTCCATCAGGCTTGGACCACACTGTATGAATACCTCTTTAACCACTGAACTGCCAATAATCCTAGTGATTGACGCAGTATATAATATGTTAAATAAAAAAAAACAGTTATGGAAACGAATACTCTGCTTTAACAATTTTATTGTTTGAAATAAAATATTAAATATTACGTATAATTATTATGAAAAAAATTCATGAGACTATGTTGGCGCCTAGTTCGTGGAAGCAGAAATAGACGTATAAAATTTGTTATTTTTCTTGGCAAATTTCTAAGTCGTAGGACGCCAAAATGCGCTGGGCGCATATAACACATTATTTCAACATTAAATTTACCTACTACTACCAATAGCCTAGTCAAAGTACACAAAATATCCGTAAAATGCCGCAAAAAATACAAAATGCTTGAAAATTCAAAATTGAGTATTTTTTAAAAAGGTTGTGATTGACATGAGAAAAATTTTACGATGCTAGGCATGCAATTTTCCGGAAATTCGTTGAGTAATTTTTTTTTCTTGTTTTTTCACTCTAATTGTTTGAATATTGAAAACACAGAAAAATGTTCAAATCAAAAATTGTAGCTAATACATTTATCTACAAAATTTGTTTGAACATTTTTTTGTATCTGCATTAGTTGTTGAAATATACAAAAATACAATGACATTTAGAAAAAAAATTTTTATATAAAATGGAGTACCTATCTACAAATACATTGAAAACCAAAATTTTTCTAATCTATTATCATCGATTTTCCACGCAAACCTCTACTAAAAAGTCGTTTTTTCACCAAATTCCTCTAATTAACATTAATAAGTTAGAAAATTCAATTATATAGCATAGCGTACTTCAAAGATTATGGCGTAATCTTCAAATTATATTTCAAACTTTTTTTTGTTACTGCATTTTACACAAAGATACACACGATTTTCCACGTGAACCTCCATTGAACCTTCATTTTTTTGAGCCCAGTTTATTTTTATTAGGTTTAGTTAATAACAGCCTCTATTTTCAATGTAATCTGTTAAAATTTTTGTTGTCAATAGTTTATTAATATTGTTGTTGTTCACCTTTATTTGTGCTCCCTTCTCTTTCTTACCTGAGCCATAGGTGTGTTCTTTTGTATCGCGATCACATCTAAATAGGTTCATTATAAAGTTCCCAACTTTTTAGATAATATCATAAAAACTTTAAGAAGTTATAGAAGGTTTGCTGAAAGATGTCTGATTTAAGTATTTATTGTAAAAAATTGTCTATTATTTAAAAAAATTGATATTTATAAAAGAACTATATAGTAGTTTCGAAAGTAGATGCTTCAAAGTGTTTAGTGGTAAAGTTTCATTGAATTATATTAATTTGGAAACAAGATATAATTGAATGAAGTCTAAGAAAAACAAGTAAAATAAATTAAGCATGCAAAAAAACAGATTTTTAAGAAGCATTTGTTTAAAATTCTAAATATTGATGGCTTTGCTTTTATAATAATAATGGTTTATGCCCATTTGAAATGCTAAATCTGAAAGGAGTTTTCGCTGGGATAAGTATTAATTAAATGGGAATAATAAAGAAACTGGGGTTGTAACCTAAAAATCCTAAGCTGGATGTACACTGCCAAAGTGAGACCAATCATCACTTATGGAGCCATTGCGTGGAGTAGTAGAGCTAGTCTATTGACGACGAGAGAAAACCTCTCCAAAATTCGAAGACCAGCCTGTATGTGTATATACATTACAGGAGCAATGAAAACATGCCCAACGGCAGCCATAAAAGTGATTCTCAACCTCACCCCACTACATATGGTGGTGGAAAGCGTTGCAGAGAGAACAAGATACAGACTAAGTAGACAGGGAATCATTAAAAACTCCTCCTCACTTCTTAGAAATCAGACAACCTGGGACATGTCACAAGACGGTATGATGAAAAAATATAACTTTTCAAAGAAATTCCCTACGGAATTAAGCAACAAGAAAGAATGGGATCCAAATACCATTACCAGACTTGGAAAGAATGGTACACAGACGGCTCAAAAGCGATATAGGGAACTGGGATAGGAGTGTTCGGGCCAGAAACCAAACACTCTGAAAGCTTGGGAAAAATCCCAAGTATCTTTCAAGCGGAAATCCACGCCATAAGAAAGTGCGCCCAGTTCAATATTGATAAAGGATACAGAAGACAGGATTATCATAATGTCGGATAGTCAAGCAGCCATTAAGGCACTGAGCTCTTGTGTAATCAGTTTCAAAATGGTGTGGCAATGCCTAAACAAAATTAATGAACTAGGCGAGAACAATATGGTCACCTTACTATGGATTCCAGGACACACTGAAATAGAAGGAAAGGAAATAGCCGATGAACTAGCAAAGAGGGGGACTGAAATGCCTTTCTGGAGGCCTAAGCCCTTTCGCGGAATCAGCCCCAATGTAATATTGGAAGAAATAAGTAAAGCCGAAAAAAAGAGAAAATCTGACCATTGGAAATATCTAGTAGGGCTTATACAATCAAAGACTCTTCTGGGTGACTACAACCTGTTGAGATCAAATGAATGCATAAGTCAAAGTAAAACTGCGCTAAGAGTTTTAACAGGGATCCTAACGGTTCATTGTCGCCTGAAAAAGCTCAAAATAGTGGAGGAAGAAGAATGCAGATTTTGTGGAATGGAATAAGAAACTAGTTTTATTATAAATAAACTGATTTTAAAGTTAGAAAATCTACTTTTTCACATTTGAAAGTATTTCTATCTAAAAGTTGAGATCTTTCTCTACATTTTACATGAGTTTATTTATTTTTTCAGAATGATATAAGCCCAAAATTATCAACTTTCGACTTGTTTAATAAATTTGGCTCATGGGCAGCTCGCGCGTAACCACGAATCGACTAGCACTGAAATTAATTTTATCTCGTGAACTTTTCAATTTACAGAAAAACTTTTCAGATAAAATTTGTAGATAAATGTTTTAGCTACAATTTTTGATTTAAGCATTTTTCTGTGTTTTTATTATTTAAACAATTAGAGTGAAAAAACAAAACAAAACAAATTTACTCAACCATTTTCCAGAAAATTGCTTGCCTAGCATCGTCAAGTTTTCCCTTTTAAATACTCAATTTTGAATTTTCAAGTTTTTTGTATTTTTCGTGAGGTT
>CAJUYG010002836.1:0-26557 GCA_910591675.1 Galerucella calmariensis
TTCTGTGCTAAATCTTCTTGTCTCAGACGAGTGTCCACCAGACCTTACAACCAAAATAACACCTAGTATAGTAGATGCGGCTCAATTTTTTTGTGAATCACACTATTTACTATCAAAACATAGGAAACATGAGCTATTACCCGTATTAAATCCTTTAGTAAAGAAAGTAGCGGAAGACAGTATTCATGATACTTTCATTTTTGGCCAGAACTTCAATGATCGCTTTAAAACTGCCCAGCTTACAGAGAAAGCAAATAAAGAAATGGGATCCAAACCCAAAGTGATATTTAAGAAAAGTAATTTTGTGAACAAAATTCCATCTGCGAGTCTTCCTTCTCACACTATGCCACCAAGTACACCTTCACAGTCTTTAAACGACAGGCGCCCTTACTACAAGCCCAGATTTCGGAACCAAGCACCGTACACGAAACAACAGCAAAGGAAAAAACAACCGATGTTCCGGCGGACTTATTAGAGGTAAATAAGGAAGGTTATGCTGGTAGAATCCGTCAGTTTTACAGCCGGTGGTCTCGTATAACTTCTAATGCTACTATATTGAATTGGATTAATGGTTATTCTATTCCTTTTAATGATATGCCAAAGCAACCAAACAAGTTGGTTACAAAAATATTCAATAGCAATGAATTTAAAATTTACTCAAATTGCATTAAGCAATTAGAGTCAATTGGCGCTATTCGGAAATGTAAACCATGTAAAAACCAGTTTTTGTCAACATATTTTTTGGTACCCAAACCAAGCGGAGATTACCGTTTTGTTTTAAATTTGAAAAAATTAAATTCATTTATTTCCTTATCTCATTTCAAAATGGAAAATATCAAATCGGTCAAGGATATGATAAATAAGGACTCGTATATGTGTTCTATAGATTTGAAAGATGCGTATTTTTCTATTTCAGTTACAAGGAAACATAGAAAGTACCTTAGGTTCACATTTAACGATTGTTTGTTTGAGTTCACCTGCTTACCCTTTGGGTTGTGCACGGCACCCTTTGTATTTACGAAGTTGTGCAAACCAATTCTACAATATTTAAGATCCAGGGGTATTATATTAGTGATGTATCTAGACGATTCAATAATTATTAGTAACTCTAAGGAAATATGCTCCAGAAACACCAATATGGCTGTGGAAACCTTTCAGGATTTGGGCTTTGTAATCAACTATAAAAAAAAAGTGCTTTACAACCAAATCAGACTTGTAGGTTTCTAGGCTTTATAATTAATAGCAATAGATTTATAATACAATTGCCTGAAGATAAGGTCATAACTGCAAAACAAAAAATTTTGAACCTGTTACATGCTAAAATTTTCAAAATTCGAGATCTAGCAAAACTTTTGGGCTATTTAGTCTCAATTTGTCCCGTTTTTTTGTACGGTTGGTTATATACCAAAGCCCTCGAGAGACTGAAGTATGTTTCCTTATTAGAGAAGAACGGTAACTATAATAGTAAAGTATCCCTCTCCCTCCAAGCTAATAGTGATCTTAAATGGTGGCTTAACAATGTTGCCTTATCGGGAGTACAATTGGGGTCCAGATCATACCAATACGAAATTTTCACAGATGCTTCTTCTAAAGGTTGGGGGGCAGTTTGCAATTCAGAAAAGGCACATGGATTTTGGGACGAAAAGGAGAGTGAAAATCACATCAATTACCTAGAAATCTTAGCCGTATTCTATGGCCTGAAGTGTTTTACCAAAAATCTTAATAACTGTAATTTATTGTTAAGAATTGATAATACAACCGCTATAAGCTATATTAACAGAATGGGGGGAATCAAATATTTAAAACTTCATGAAATTACAAAACAAATATGGCAATGGTGCGAAAAGAAAGGCCTTTGGGTATTTGCATCATATATTTCTTCCGAAGATAATGCTGATGCTGATAAAGAGTCCAGATCCTCATCCATAGAAACAGAATATTCCTTGAATACTCAGGTTTTTCAAGAAATAGTTAATGCATTTGGTAAGCCTACAATAGATTTATTTGCATCAAAGTCCAATGCAAAATGTAAAAACTATGTTTCTTGGAAAAAGGATCTAGACTCGGTGTTTGTCGATGCCTTTACTAAACCATGGTCTTCCTTCTTTTATGCCTTTCCACCTTTTCCTTTAATATTGAAAGTCCTAAATAAGATTATCATAGAGAAAGCGAAGGGTATAATGGTAGTTCCTGCTTGGACTACACAACCCTGGTATCCATTATTTTATAAGTTATTAATTAAAGAACCCTTAGTTTTTGAGCCTCATCCAAACTTAATTATATCACCTTTCAGAGAGAGTCACCCCCTATGGAAAAAGCTTACCCTGGTTGTAGGGTTCTTATCAGGGAAGCGTATCGCAGAAGAAACTTTTCAGAAGCAGGAATAAATATTCTATTAGCGTCTTTAAGCCAAGGCTCCTTGAAACAATATAATACCTCTTTAAAACTATGGTGGAGCTTTATTATTAGTAACAACATCACCTTAGAAAAACCCTCTATACAAGATATTTTACAATTCCTTACCGTACAATTTGAAAGAGGAGGCAGTTATGGCTCACTTAATTCGCATCGCTCAGCGTTGAAACTATTATACAATAAGTTTGAAGATGAAGATATTCTTAGTCGTTTTTTCAAAGGTGTTTTTAAACTTAAACCTACTTTTCCCAAATATAGTGTAACTTGGGACCCAAGTGCTGTTTTGAATTATTTGTCAACAATGTTTCCGTTAAATGCTTTATCCTTACAGAAATTAACCTTTAAAATTGTAACATTATTAGCCCTGGTTTCGGCACAAAGAATGCAGACCTTATCAAAGATAAAAAATTCAGATATAAGACAAATGCAGAATCATATTGAAATTAGAATCTCGGATCTAATAAAGACCTCTAAGCCGAATTGGGCACAGCCCTTAATTACTTTGCCATTTTTTGTGCAAAAGCCAGAGTTATGTGTGGCCAGTACTCTTCTTTCATACATCGATAGAACTAAAGATATTCAGAAAAATACGCCATACCTTTTTATAACACATAAAAGACCTTACCGCAAAGCTTCAGTACAAACCATTTCAAGATGGGTTAAAACCGTTCTCAAGGATAGTGGTATAGATACATCTCAGTTTACTGGACATTCTACTCGCCATGCTTCAACTTCGGCTGCTTATAGAGCAGGAGTTAATGTGGAAGCAATAAGAAAGGCTGCAGGATGGTCCTCAAAATCAAATGTTTTCGCGAAATTCTACAATAGGCCAATTTTGACTGAGGAACATTTTGCAGAAACTATTCTAAAACTCGCATAAAGTAATAGTAAGAAAAACAATGGATAATGTGTTAAAAAGGCGGTAATTCCTAGTAAGTAAGATGTTAAGTTGTTACTTGTCCGATATTACTTCCCTTTAATAATAATATTAATGAATATCTTACAGTATGTACATACTGTTTATATATATATATTATATGTTTATACATCTTTCCTAATTAGATTGAAACTATAAAAAATGGTATTAGGTGTTTCATTCCAAACCTCCTTATTTTAATTATATATCTATATGGTCTTATGGAGAGGATTTGCTTAGATTGCTTAGGCAGTTATGCTTTCAACATCTACATGGTGGTCTATAAGGAAGTGGTTCCGAAATATAATCATAGATTAAACGACTTACCTGTAAGGAAGTTCGATCTTGATTATATGAGGAACCACTTCCTTATAGACCAACCCTCCCAGTAGTCTCACTACAGTTAGAAAGGATTATCCCACCCTTAGGTCTCCTACGCAATCTATGCACTAAAAACATAATGAGTCAAGAGAGGCCAGAGGCCGGCAAGGTGAATATTTGTGTTTGTCTTCATAAAATCTAGTGATTGTTCCGCACCAGGGGCGTAACTACATGGTGGTCTATAAGGAAGTGGTTCCTCATATAATCAAGATCGAACTTCCTTACAGGTAAGTCGTTTAATCTATGATAATATAGGTTAATAATAGTTGTTTGTTGTTTGATAATTATTGATCCTGTTTATTGTTTTACCATCGGGTATTGTCAACTGTCGTGGACATGCCCTATACCACTACCCTTCTCTACAATAATTCTACAGTGTAGAATATACACAGATTCAAATGCACGTTAATATACAGTGATGGGCAAATGTGTGGAACCAAGTAAATATCTCTGGAATTATTAAAGACATCAAAATAAAATTTGGAAGGTGGATACTACAGTAGATTGCCTATTTGTTTTCATATTTTTTAACAATTTTGAACTTCCGGTTTTACCGGAAGTAATGTCGATTTTAAAATTTGCAATGGAACACCCTGTATATTATTTTAGTTTCTCATGAAACATTTTATTACGAATACAAAAATATCGGGTTCGATTTTTTTATTTCAATACCTCCCGACATTTCATCACATATGGATTGGAAGAAGGGGTACTTATGAATGGCCTGCACGAAGTCCCGACCTTAATCCACTAGACTATTTTCTGTGGGACTATTTAAAGTCTAAGGTTTATGTTGATAGATCAAATAATTTGCAAGAATTAGCTGCACCAATAACTCAAGAGATCCAGAGAATTCCACCAGAAGTAATAGCTAATGTTACTAGAGAATTTATATACCAACTTGCCTATTGTCAAGAAGTAAACGGTGCTCAATTTGAACATCTAATACATTAATTTTAGTTTAGTTAAGTTTCAATGTTTTGAAAATCACTTAGTTTCAGTTAATAATTATGATTATTTCTTTAATGGATAATAGATTTTTCCTTTCCTTAGTTACTTTTCCGTTAATATCTCGGTAGGTAATAGAATAAAAAATATCGAACCCAATATTTTTGTATTCGTGATAAAATGTTTCATCAGAAACTAAAATAATATACAGGGTGTTCCATTGCAAATTTTAAAATCGACATTACTTCCGATAAAACCGGAAGTTCAAAATTGTTAAAAAATATGAAAACAAATAGGCAATCTACTGAAGTATCCACCTCCCAAATTTCATTTTGATATCTCTGATAATTCCAGAGATATTTACTTGGTTCCACACATTTGCCCATCACTGTATTTACTTACGCATAACCTCAATAGCGTGTGTTTGTCTAATTGGTCCCCATGGTTCCGGTCTTTCTATTTCACACATATATTCACCAGTTTCTTCTGGTTGTACGTATAATATTTCGAGTGATCCGTTTTCCCAAAGTATATGTCTATCGGGCGGTACTATAGACTCATTGGCACTATCAACTAAGAGATCTTCGTCTTTGTACCATCGGACGGATTTAGCGAAAGCTTCATCTAAAAGTAAACAGATAAAATGTTAACTGTAAATAAATTATGTCTAATAGGAAAGTTGGTTTTGGTCACTGTCACTTGCACACACTCTGATAATATTTTTTCCAAAATACAAATCAACGCCTCCAAGCGTATTTCCAACATGCCCTCATTTATTCGTTATGGAATTTATTCCGTTTAGCTGTTCCACACTGTATGGAACAAACAAAGGGAAGTCTTGGTAAGAGTATCTGAGTACATACAAAGTTACTGTGATGTCTGGAAAAAATGGTAAATATAATTTACTTGCAATTGCAGCATAGATAGCTTGAGATGTTGATGTTTATTTATTATTATAATACAAAACAAATAGCTAAATAAGGAAGTAAGAAATCTGTTAACGGTCTTCTACTTAAACTAATACGGGTAATTTAGTCATCTTGAACGCATCGGTGTAGGTACCTATTTGAAAATGATGGCCAACGAATTTTTTAATTTTTAAACACGAACATTCACAATGAATATTTTAAGGTTGTAGAATATATCGAAAATTCCTTCTTGTCTCTAGCTGACTTCGTAGAAACTATACCTCCATATTAAATTGGATATTGTTTTCTGGTTGATATTGGTATAAGCAAGTTTAGCTAATAAATACCGATATCTGCATATTGACAGACTTTTATAACCATTGACTAAGCTATAATGCATAATGTGAACTATTAAATAAATCATATAATAAGTATTGGAGAACATAGTTAGATATTGGAAGATTATACTGAAAAACAAATTAATCTGGGTTTTATTATTAACTTTAGGAAATTTTTGTGTTTACTTTTGTAGTAGGTACATTGGTGGGAGGTTTTACAGTACAAAACAGAACTTTTTATACAGTGCTATTCAAAAGTCCCCTCCCCTCCTCGTATCTTTTGAACGGCTACACTTACATTAATACAATTTGGAGGGTGAAAATAAAGTGTTGTAAACTTTTCTACGAATGGTAACAGGTGACGTAATAGTAATAGATGACGTCACAGTGTTACTCTGGCCAATAATTTTAAATAGGACCTTATGGCAAGTGATATCTCATTTGAAAGGCATTGGCTACATAGCCATATTAATTTTGTTTGGGTTTAACCTAACCTTTCACCACTGAATAGGTTTTCTGGTTGAAATTTCGTTTTGAGTGTGCAAATACATAAATACAAGAGAAAATAGTAAAAAAAAGTTATTGTAAAGTTTTTTTAGATCCTCGATATGTGAAAAAGGTCCTGGGACAATATGTCCCAATAGTTTTTTTCTATGGGACATATTGTCCCAAAAGTAGGAAATGAATCGGACATTATCCAGAAAATTATTTCTATTTACGAATGAAATGGTAGGAAAGAATTTTTACATAGAGGCAAGTTACAAGATACATATTGTCATTGTACGCTTCTCAGTTTTCATCATACTGCAGCGATGGCACCTTTTTCGGAAGGTACTGCTTCAGGCTTGACCGCTCTTTGAATTTTGTCATAGTTTCGTCAATGGATTGATGTGAACTTTCAGTCCTAGCTCTCTGAAAGGTCATTTTCAAACAAGACACTACGTCATCTAGGTAATAGGTTTTGAAAGAATCTTCTGGTTTTTCTGGATTTATGTAATACATTTTTGATAACAGTAAGGTACACCTATCCCTACTAATTGCTCTTTTTATTGTATTATTTGATAAGGATTCATTAGATGACCAGTAATTATAAAAATTAGGAACTTTGTTGTATGACATTACTAATGTACACCCCAGGACAATCATAACTTAATGCATATCAGATTTGTGTACATCTTTGTTGCCTAGTAAGTTCAAACGTTGGTTCTGGGAAACAATTTTACGAATACTTCAAGCTCTGTTGTAGATCTATCTATATCTAATAATACAATACCATCTGTTTCATCAGGAATTTGTTTGTTGGGAACAAAATCTATATCTCGCGTATCCTTCCATACTATATTATTTGTTTCTGATTCTTCTCCAAAACCTGTATTGTTTTCAATTATTTCATTTTCAGTATTCTCATCCTGTATAGAACCATCATTCTGCTCATCATTTCCACCAACTTTTGCTGCAGATTCATCTTCTATTGAAATCTCTTCCGAAATTTCATCCTCAGATTCACTGGGGTTGTAGTCACTATTGAACCAGAACAAGCATAAGGATCCTCCTCTGAATAAAATATATCCGAAATTTTACTTAGAGGATCTGCCATATACTGTAGGTCTTCCTCGCTGACCTTACGTTGGCGTTTTTGTCTGAAATAAAAAATAAAACTGCTGAGACATAGAACATAACCATTCCACTTAGGACACTGCTGGGACGTATACTCCCATTGAAAATTACTGATGGGACACTATTCATCCACATCTCTTTTTCAACAAAAAACTTACGAATAAACAGATATTTATTGAAATATCTACTTACCTATTACTCATTGTCAGTAATGTAACACTTCTAACTACTTTTAATTGACTGTGGTCAACTACATCTCACTATTTCGATTGTAAAAGAGTTGCACATGTATTACGCGTGTGTACCTCGCCGGCCCATCCATCTACCTCGATATTCTTAATCCAGGTAATGTCTTATACTGCACCATAATAATGTGTCCAGAGCACCCTCCCAGGGTCGCCCAGGGTGATATTGGCAAGACTGCATCCTTTGATTCCATCCCATCTCTTAAGGTGTAACGTTTGGCTATTTCCGCAATTGTCGAAGTCGGCTTCCCTGGCTGAAGAATCGGCAATGTGATTTTCTAAACTCCTGTCGTACCCTTTAACCCACCTCGGGATAATATTGTTATCTGCCGAGGCGTCAGCTAAATCTTGGTGGCACTTTATTACTATTACGTCACCTGTTACCATTCGTAGAGAAGTTTACAACACTTTATTTTCACCCTCCAAATTTTATTAATGTAAGTGTAGCCGTTCAAAAGATACGAGGGGGGAGTAGCACTGTATATTTTATAAGCATAGATACAGAGCGCTTCATTTAAAATAACAAATTAATTGAAAATGTTGAAAAATATGATACACGTCAAAAGATTACTAACGTTTCGGGCAGCAAGCAACACAATTTGTCATGTGTTACCTCCAACCAACTGAGGTTAACTCCTTTATACAACCCTTCCTTAAGATATCTTTAACTTGCATTAACCTGAATCCTTCATTCTGTCATAGTTTGTTATATTATACGCTAAGTAGTTATAAAAGTAATTCATAATTCCTATTTTTACGACATGTACCTACTTTGTAATTTTAATTATTTTTAAAGAACAATTACCCAGCACTGCCTTGGGTGGTGTAACGGGTAAATGCGACCCCAGAATTTCCATTTACGCTGGACGATTTTTATAAAAAAAAAACTTAAAAATGCGTTACCTTTTTTTACAATTCATTCTAAATTTAAAAAAAACTCACCATTAGATAAAGTGTTTAAATAACAGGGCAATAAAACAGTATTATTTTCTTTGGCCTTAACTGTAGTCGGGTGACTGTTAAATTCTGCAATATCACCGCAAACACAAGAACTTATTACCACTAATACTAAAAATAAACTCATTCCTTTAACAGAGTTCGTCATTTCTCAACGAATTACACTTTTTTCTTAAAATCACTCACTATAAACGGAATAAAAAATTTGTTATTAACTTAATTGAAAAAAATATGTACGGAATATTTCTAAATTCGTGTGAATAATAGCCGCCAGCGTTAGTCAGTAGAATGATGGAACAATTACCCGGGGCAGTTAGGGTCCATCTATACCGTTTAAAATAGTTATCTTCTCAATTAGGCTTTTCTCAATGGATTAACTCAATGTTGTGAACTGTTGAATCTTTGTTAAAGTCCGTAATTATTTGATTGAATTAGATGGTGTGTGGTTTCGTGGGGATTTAGGAGGTGATGCGACAGTTGTACGATCACTGATATACGTTTATTAGGAAATTAAGTGAATTTCGGTAGTTGTTATTAGTTAATTGTTCTACCAATTTTATCAACCATTTTGTCGGAATTGTACAGGATAATCACAATGTTTAATAAGAAAAAATTAAAAGGTAGTCGCGGAGTCTACCACAGAAACGAAAACAAAAATAAATGAACCTTTTTTTTAAATATGTTATCGAGAGCCATCAATAAATTACGTCACACGGTAAAGGGGGATGGAGGGTATCATAGGAATGTGTCATTGTGTGACAAGGGGTAGGGGATGTCAGAACCGTTGTGACATCATAATAATATGTTAAAATTCAAAATAACGGCCGATTTCATAAAGAAACATAAAGGATACTTTGTTTAAAGGATACTTCACTTACACCCATGCTCAATCCCTTAAGAGATGGGATGGAATCAAAGGATGCAGTTTTGCCAGGATCACCCTGGGCGACCCTCGGAAGCTGGCGCCGAAGAAATATTTGGCGATGACCTGGAAAAACCTACCTTTAACAGTAGGATTTCTGACTGGTCACTGTCAACTAAGTAAACACCTCCATACTATGGACTAGTGGACACACCTCTATGCAGGATGTGTGAACAGGAAGATGAAACTGTCAGGCATGTCTTATGCGAGTGTCCGGGAGTTATCGTCAATAAGAGAATGTGTGTTCGGTGAGTCTTGGCCTACACCTGCCGATATAAAGGAGATGTCTCCCAGTGACCTGTCCACCTTCCTGAGAAGGACAGGATGGACAATGACCTAGGAGGACAACTCCTCGGGAGGATGTACAATGGTTCACATGTGGCCTAAGTGCTGTGAGCCTACACACTCACCCTCCCTACTCTCTAGATACAGATAAAGGATACTTCAATAAATATTATTGATTTCATAACCAATTTAAAGTATGCTTCAAGCTAAAACTATCCTTTAAGGTTAAAGTGTCGATTTTTCGACTTTTACTCTCTAAAGTGTCATTTAACTACAATATAACCTCAAAATTTTTAAATTTGCGCTTTTTTGTGCCAACAGCGACGTTTGCTAGTTTTGTGTTATAATAGTTTAATCGTTGATCATATAATATGAATAATTTTCAAACCTCTAGCTCTAGTTCAAGTTCATCTAATGTAGAATTTATTTATATTAAAAGACCGAAAGTGTATTATAGGTAAAGAACAGGGGCGCTATTCTTGACCGTTCGCATCTTTCAAGGTCGTGCGCATCTCATGATTCTGCGAATGAAAATGACTTTTGGTATTCTTGACCATCCGTAACTCTGCGATTATGCGCTTTTTACAACGAGTGGTGTTTGTTGATCGCAACCGATTTGCGTATGCGATTGAATAGATATTTAATAGGTTATGTTCCTGAATTTTGTATGCATAAGCTGTTTTTGTGAAATATATATATCTCGACACTCAAAGTTAGAATTAAAATTATTATTATCCTTATTATAATACAAGTAATATTAGTTGAGGTTTGATAAACATTTTTTGGAATGGATGACTACAATTCATAGCCAATTTGGAGAATTTAGAAAATCAATTTTTGGACATATTGCAGAGCAAAATCGATCGAAAATTTTCCTTATGTTAGTTTTGGATTTTCTGTCATCAATTCAAATAACAATCTTTTTTGTTCCATAGAAGCATTTGCTTGCCTCTTAATTTTGGTATTAATATTGACTGTAGAGTTCATTTTTATAAAATGAGTTAATAAACTTAACACATTCGAATAGCTTATTTACATCTCTGTTTACATTCGAAACTTTAACAAAATATCATTTGTAACGTCAACCAACGTCAGCCGACACTGAATTGCACTGTTGTCAAGTGTATTTGAGCAGTAGAATAATACCATTCGTATGATTTTGCGAGGGGTGCTCGAGAATATCATTTTTAGGAAATGTTCGCAAAGGGAGCATTCGCAGGCTTGCGTATACGTGACGTTGCGAACGATGTCAAGAATAGCACCCCAGGGGCGCTATTCTTGACCGTTCGCATCTTTCAAGGTCGTGCGCATCTCATGATTCTGCGAATGAAAATGACTTTTGGTATTCTTGACCATCCGTAACTCTGCGATTATGCGCATTTTACAACGAGTGGTGTTTGTTGATCGCAACCGACTTGCGTATGCGATTCAATAGATATTTAATAGGTTATGTTCCTGAATTTAGTATGCATAAGCTGTTTTTGTGAAATATATATCTCAACACTCAAAGTTAAAATTAAAATTATTATTATCCGTACATTCTTATTATAATACAAGTAATATTAGTTGAGGTTTGATGAACATTTTTTGGAATGGATGACCTACAATTTATAGCCAAGTTGGAGAATTTAGAAAATCAATTTTTGGACATATTTCAGAGCAAAATCGATCGAAAATTTTACTCATGTTAGTTTTGTATTTTCTTTCATTAATTCAAATAACAATCTTTTTTGTTCCATAGAAGCATTTGCTTGCCCCTTAATTTTGGTATTAATATTGACTGTATGGTTAATTTTTATAGAATGAGTTAATGAACCCAACACATTCGAATAGCTTATTTACATCTCTGTTTACAGTCGAAACCACAGCACACCCTCTAGCAGTTTAACTCTCATCTACAATTTGTATCCAAGTTATAATATCGTGACCGGCCGCTTGAGAGCGCATTAGTAGCGTGACGTTGCAGAATCGCCCAATCGGAGGACGGAGGGAACGTCACGATAACTGTCAATTATTGAAAGTTACAAAATGGTTATCACCCGTCAACTTTTCAGTCAATATCACAAAACAGTCTAACCTATAGAAGTGAAACTTTATAGGATGACCTTGAACACAAAAATGAGGTTTCAAACCCATCCACCTGAAGCGCTAGTTGCAATTGAGTTGTCGAAACAGGCCTGGCAGCTAAGGCCTTTAGCACGAAAAGAAGAAAATATTTTAAAATTTATTAAAGCTGTCATATAGTTGTCACCATTGTATTTTATAGATTGTTTCCTTTTGCCATTTGCTGCTGATATTTGTGTTTTAATTAGGTACTGTAAGTCTTATCAAGTGTGATAATTCATAATATTTATAATGGTTGGTGTGAAGTGTTGCGTTCCTGGGTATACAGACATTGCATCAAAACGACATAGGTTTCCCAAACATGACCCTTTGTTGTTGAATGAATGGGTTGCCTTTATTCGCAATCCAAAACTAAAGGAATTAAGCGCTGAACAGATTTATAAATCCTACAAAGTTTGCAACAGATATTTTAGACCACAATACTGTTATTGGGACAAAAAGGGGCCTCTCTCGCAAAGCTGTCCCTACAATCCTTTCAGTATTGATCAAAAAGTGATAGGAAATACGTAATATTATCACTCTTAGGCATTACTTAGCGCGTGGTAAAATGTAAATTGCATTTAGAAATTCCTAAATTCGTTTTAGGTATTACCTGACTTCAGGAAATGGTTAGTGAAATCGGGCCTTAGTCATTCAAAAACAAACTTCCATTAAAAAAAGCGTTATGAAATAGTTCTGAACCCATCCACTGCGATCGCTGAAATTCTTCTTCCCTTAGTCTGTTTTTCGGCCTCAGCTGCCTTGCCTATTTCGACAACTCAATTGCAACTAGCGCTTCAGGTGGATGGGTTTGACACCACATTTTTTCATTCTAGGTAATCCTATTGGACTTTCACTTCTATAGGTTAGACTGTTTTGTGGTCAATATTTTACCTTTTAAATAAAGGTTTATGGTAGCTATATATCTTTAGAGTGGATTATGATAATCAATGATTTCAAGTTTCAAATTCTCCGTGGTGGAACTATTTTTCCGAGATTTTTATATGTATGTATTTATTTATAATATATATTTTATGTATATATATATATTTAATATAAAATGATGAACAACTTCGAAATTTTCTTTCAAGTTTCCAAAAATATTATTGAGATTTCTAACGTAAATAATAAATTATTTTTAGGATGTAACTATAAACTATATATTACGTAGAATTATACTTATAGATCTCACTGTATATTCATCTTATTTCATTTTTTGAAAAATAGTTAACAACAATAGCCAGTTTGTCGAATTTAAGATAAAGACACTCCTGTATTTGGTTTATTTCTTGGTGTACATATTGGAATTTTTTACAGTCATTTGGGTGTGAAAAATATGTGCACTTTGAAATAATTCAGGGATATCCATCTTATATTTAATATTTAAATATCCCGCCCTTATGCCCGATTTCACCAACCGTCTCGTAAAGTTAGGTAATATCCAAGTCGAATTTAGGAATTTCTAAATGCACGTGGTCCAAGGTAAATTGCGTTTAGAAATTCCTAAATTCGACTTGGATATTACCTAACCTTACGAGACGGTTGGTGAAATCGAGCATTAGTTATTTCATATTTCCCGCTCTTTTAGTTATTCTTCTTCTTGCTCCTTTTTTGAGCTATATTCTGAGGGATAATTTACCCTTTTCTTGTATGTCACAGATTTCTTTAGTTCTGTGCTCCATGTATACTATCGCAGCGCGCGGCTGGCGCGGCGGACGGTCACAGTACTAATATATTAGATCTGAGATTTAGTAAAGGAGTTAGCCTGCTAGAGGGTGTGCTGTGGTCGAAACTTTAACAAAATGTCATTTGTAACGTCAACCAGCGTCAGCTGACACTGAATTGCGCTGTTGTCAAGTGTATTTGAGCAATAGAATAATACCAATCGTATGATTTTGCGAAGGGTGCACGAGAATATCATTTTTAGGAAATGTTCGCAAAGAGAGCATTCGCAGGCTTGCGTATACGTGACGTTGCGAACGATGTCAAGAATAGCACCCCAGACTGTTTCGAAAAATATGATGAGCTCGACTTTTACAAACGTTCTCGCTTAAAAAACAAACTGTTTTGTATCTACCGTAGAGTGAAAAAATATAAATCAATTTCATTTCTTCCTCTCGAGACCAATTTGGAGAGCGAACTTTCTCCTTATTTTTTGAAATTTCCATTTTTTTCCCAAATAAATCGCTTTCGCAAATAATACAAACGCTACAGCTTTTAACAAAACTTAACCTCATTTATTTAGACAGGAACGGAAAAACGAGCCAAATATGACAGATCTTTCTATTTCATGTCAAAATCCATGAATTCCAGGTTAACCAACACTTTAAAAATTACTTGAAAGATACTTTATGGAAAGGACACTTTAATATTCATTATGGCACCAAACGACGGCAAAAACTACTTTAAAGGGGACTTTAGTGTAAAGTCTCCTTTCGGTAAAGTGGACTTTAGTTATTCATTATGAAATCGGCCGTAGTGAGTTTTCTAAAGAGCTGCTTAATGCATTGCGTACAACATGGCAACACTGAGAAAATCTAGTAATTTATTAGTGACTTTTTAGATTTGGCTTTGTATCGAGTGTCAAATGTTAACGGTTAACCTATAAATACGAAAAATAACCAGCGCAGACATCAAACCGAAGCAGTTCTAGAAACTGTTTCATGGGAGACTCGCTGTTGTTTCTTTAATAATATTGGATCATTTCGTCTTGTAGGTTTCCTCATTAGGTGATATTTTACTTGAGAATCCTTTCGAATCCTCAGAGGTTCCTCTATCATCTATCTATCATCTCTATCATCCTGAAACCCGTAAGAAACATTGCTTTGGCATTGCAAATGCAGTGGTTGAAATGATAGATCGAGTCGATGAATCTAAATCATCTCCGAAAATGTCGTCTATTTCCAGCTCCATTTTGTTAAATTTATGTAACCATCATGAATCACACTTCCACCTAAAGTTCATTTTCCACGTTGCGTTAAATCACGGCGACTTAATTGTTGCTGGGACAAATCGCTGAGAGAACAAGTACAATCAGAACATCGATAGTTTGTTGCTGCGACTCATCCAGGAGCGCTATTCTGTAACTCATTTCGGAGAGAAATCGGTATCGGTAAGACTCAGTTATCGACAGCCGTCGGTAAGTCGCATGTGCGGCATTCTGTATACCTTTCCACCGACCGATGTCACGAATTCGAGTCGATGAAAATCGGTATGTCTACCGTGATCTAATGAACCCCACGGTAACCGTTATCGATTTTCGTCGAAAGAAAATTTTCATTATTTGTTGATGTTTAGCTGGAATTGCGGATTATTTAAGTGACTTTTTAATATTTGAAGAGTTACTATATTGTGTATAGTGTCTAATCTAGTGTTTTATAAGTCCCTCCCATCTTTTCCACAACATTTTCCTGCAGCTAAATTTGAATGGTTCTCCTTGTACTGAATCAAATGATCCCTCTGAGCGGTATTATAACGCTTAGATTTGATAGATGGCTATTGTTAACATACCGATACCGACGACTGTCAATGCCGCGTACAGAATAGCGCTCCAGGAGCGCTATTCTGTACGCTGCATTGACAGTCGTCGGTATCGGTATATTAACAACTGACAGCCATCGGTTGCGCGGCCGACGGGACTAATATAACGCTATTCTGTATGCCACGGTTTTCGACGCTCGGAATTGCAACCAAAAATTATCGGCATAGAAGTGACGTCACTAGATTCGGTACATGTGGCCAATGAGCGATGAGGGAAAACTGTCAAATTTGTAAACAAACAAAAGTGCACGTTGAAAATTAGAGCAAATTATCCCTTGTGATATTACCCAATAAATGATAAAGAAGAAGAAGAATATTGGAGGTTATATTTTGGTTTCGTTGGAAGGTAGGGTCATATAATTAGATTATTGATAGTGATAGTGACATATCTTTTATCTGTTATCATAGTTTATATTAACATTAACAACCTCAAAAATTCGAAATTTACAGTCAATTATCATTGAAGAATTGATCTGGCGTTAACATATATATATATATATATATATATATATATATATATATATATATATATATATATATTTTTCAAGTCTCAAGGATAGGATGAGTACAGATATTAATTATTTTGAAGGAGTTTTTTGTTCTATCAAAACTTACCGCTATAATATCGCACAGAGATTCAGTACAAGGAGAGCCGTTCAAATTTTGTTGCAGGAAAATTTTGTGGAGAAGATGAAAAGGACATATAAAACACTAGATTAGACCCTATACACAATATAGTTACTATTCAAACATTGAAAATTCACTGGAATAATCCGCAATTCCAGCCAAATATCTACAAATGATGAAAATTTCCTTTCAACGAAAATCTATAAGGGTTACCGTAGGGTTCTAGAGATCACGGTAGACATATCGATTCTCATCGACTTGAATTCGCTATATCGGACGGTGAAAAGGTATACAGAATGCCGCACATGCGACTTACCGATGGCTGTCGATAACTGAGTCTTACCGATACCGATTTCTCTCCGAAACGAGTTACAGAATAGCCATGTCGCAGCGACTTTCTCGCTCGAAAATAGAGCAAGTTCCAATTCATGCGACCGACGCGCCCAACGAAAAAAAAAGCCAAGCTGCATGCAACTTTTTCGAGTCAACTCGCACCGTGGAAAACGGACTTAACACAATGCGATGTAAGCCACGATTTCAAACTAAGTCGAACTTAAGTCAACCCAATCGGGAACTTAGCCCGTTTGCACCGATTACTTCAAGACAGACTGAATTCACTTATCTTAAAAAGACTAGTTTGCGTTGCACCGCCGTTGCACCGGCCGTCTTTCTGGACATATCGCAGGCCTTCGATAGGGTCTGGCACCAAGGTTTACTATATAAAGTGCGTAAAATTATTCCACATACATATTCCCTTATCATTTGTTCCTACCTTCAAAATAGGCATTACCTTGTGAAATACCACGATGCGCTAACTTCTCTCTATCCAATCGATGCTGGAGTTCCACAAGGCAGCGTACTCGGTCCGGTCTTGTATCTTGTGTTTACAGCAGATTTACCTACACAAAACAATATTGTTACCGCAACGTATGCTGATGATACGGCACTGTTATCCTCTCACCAAGATCCAAACATGGCATCTACATTACTTCAAACCAATCTTAACAAAATCCATAGATGGTTAAAAATCTGGCGTATTCGTGTCAACGAAACTAAATCCGTCCATGTGACGTTTACCAACCATCGTGAAACCTGTCCACCGGTAGTTTTAAATGGACATCAGCTAATACAAAAAGAGGAAGCCAAATACTTAGGTATGCACCTGGACCGAAAACTCCTGTGGAGAACACACATCTTCATGAAGAGAAAACAACTAGACATCAGACTTAACCAACTATATTGGATGATTGGACGAAAATCAAAGCTATCGTTAGAAAATAAAATCCTCATATACCCACATAGCATTGAAAGAAGATTCATTTGCCAAGTATATGCCTTCAACGTCCCGTAAAAGATGTTTGTTTCGGTACATGATTAGCATATGCTGTCCACATACTTTTGAGCACATCCCTGTACATACATCCATAGCAAGTGCTAAGAATTTTAGATTCAAACTTGTTTTTTTTTTCCGTAGATCTTTCGCATATGATTCGCACATACCATAAAAGACCACCTGAAGCTTTTTTTATAATTATATATTTAGCATGTAATGATGATTTACCATTAACTTAGATCCTTTTCACTACATTCAGCGCATATGCTAAGTATATACCTTGAAGACTATCAGAAGTATTTTATTTCACAGATATCCTAAGCATGTGATAGGGATTATCAATCAGGTCAGGTAATTTTACATCAGATCTTCAGCACGTTTTATTCGTTTTACATACATGTATGAATAAATATGTTCTATTTTCGTTTAATAGATTCAAAGCCATTATTGGTGTTGAAACCTTTCATTTTAAATATGCATCTGCCGATATCAGAATTAACCCAAAAGCCCATCCTTAGCATGTGCAATATATTAAACATGGAATATTATTTGGTACATTTGAAGCAAATGCTACGCATGTACCATAAAATAAAGTCAAAGGTGAGTATATACCTTTAGCATGCGATAATGACTTAATATATATATTCTTATTTAAGCTAACTTCATTCGATATTGAAGCCATTATCATATATATCTTTCCATTTATAATATACACTTAGCATGTATATATCTGAATAATCTGATGATTAACCTTAAATCATATTTTTAGCATGTGCAAAGTATAAAACATGGAACATTATTTGGTACATTCAATGCACATGCTGAATACGTCCTTCGCACATGCGATCACATCCAGTTTCAGCATATGCTTTATCGCATGTGAATAACACATTATTTGGAAGAGTATAAACAGCATCTACATTTCTTAATTTAGTTATTGAATTGAATTCCATTGAGTCCATTAAAAATTGATTTTGTTTGTTCTTGGAAAAAGCGTGAATTATTGAAAAATTGTTATAAATTAAAGGGTAAAAATATAAGTATCTCCCAAGATCTAACATCCAAACAGAGATACGAATCTAGTATTCTAAGAAAGCATCTACGTTTAGCCAAACAAGACAAACACAAAAATTGTTTTATCAAAAACAACAAATTATTTGTAGACGATAAATTTTACCTGGCCGAGGATCTTCTGGATGTTGAGGATTTGGATAACCAACAGGAACAAAAACCAGCTAGCGCTCCCCCCACACCTTCTTCAAACAAACAAAATTCCACCCTGAAACCAACTATTCTACCCACTTTCAAGGATTCAACACATTCAACCAGTAGTGCATCTCAAAGTGCTAGTGTAACAAGATATACTTCTAATTCGCCAGGTACGCTAAGTCATACTAAATCTGGAAACTCTCAAAACAAACCTAGTAGTAGGAGCCAGGGCCCTAAAACTAGGAATAATTCCCTGAAATAACTTCTATGAAACCATATTTATATTGTATTGTATTTATTTTATATTTTATTGTATTTATTTTATTTGTTTTCGCGTTTATTCCGAGGTTTATTAATAAATTTTAAAGATGTTCACAGTAGCACAATGTCAATGTACGTTCGTTAGTTCCCCACTTCATAGATTTTCAGAGCTATATCAATGATGTGGACTGTGATGTTATAGGAATAACAGAAACGTGGCTTAATAATAAAATTAGTAATGATATGGTAGGTTTGCCTGGTTACAATCTTGTGCGTATCGATAGACCAACTAGAGGAGGCGGTGTTGGTTTGTATGTGAGAAGAAATATTAAATATACATTCATCATGTCCGATAGCAATGAAATTATTGAATATATATGGATAAAGGTAGCTACTGCTAACTACAACATTGCTATAGGTACTGTATATAAACCTCCAAAGTGTAATAGTGTACAATTCATTAATCATGTACAGGATATGTTTGAAAACATTTTCTCACATTATGATCATATTATTTGTGTTGGTGATTTTAATATTAACATGTTGGACTTGGATAACGCATTAACGATACAATTTACTGATATATTAGAGATGTTTAACCTTATACAACTAATAAAAGTACCTACTCGTGGTCTATCTCTCCTTGATCTGTTCATTACAAATTTTGATGTTGATATATGCACAGAGTGGGTGAGTATGGATTTTATTGCTGATCATGCAGGGATTAACTGTAATATTGCTCTTAATTCGGAATCACCAGACATTCCTAAAATTAGATATAGACCTTTGAATCAAATTGTGTACAATGAATTTCAGCTAGATCTTCAATCTCTTGAATGGCATCACATTTATACCACAGATGACATTGATGAGAAAATAAATATCTTACATAGATATATAATTCAAACTTTGAACTTGCATGCTCCATTAAAAACAGTTAAGGTCAAGCGGAATTGTTACGCCCCTTGGATAACCCCAACTATTAAAATTATGCAAAAGTTGAGGAATAAAGCATTAAATAAATTTCGTCACACAAAACTGACTCAACATTGGGAATACTACAAACAATTGCGAAATTATACGAACACGGCAATACATGCTGAAAAACGTGCATACCTCAATCACAAATTCCAAAACTGCAGCAATAAAGAAAAATGGAAAGAGCTTAAAAAATTGAATATATCTAAAAGTAACCATAGTGAAATCCCTGCACATTTACAATCAGTGAACGACTTAAATACTTATTTTACCAACTCTGCAATTAAGTTGCCCCCTAGTAATGAACTATTAGATTATTATCACAACAGTAAAAAGGGCAATATTTCTGATGATTTTCACTTTAATTTTATTCTAGATGATGACATTACCAACATAATAATGGGCATGAAGTCTAAAGCTTTTGGTCATGACAATTTAAATATTGACATCATTAAGTTATGTTGCCCATTTATTGTACCCTATGTTAGACATATAATTAATACTTGTCTAGAATGTAGTTATTTCCCTTCCGCCTGGAAAATCGCAGTAGTAACACCTTTGGCAAAAATTAACAAACCTAAAACTTACAGTGACTTGAGATCAATAAACATTTTGCCAGTTTTGTCAAAAATCTTGGAAAAAGTTATGGAAAAACAAATTAGAGCATTTACTAATTACTTTAATGTGTTACCTGATAATCAATCTGGATTTAGACCAGGATTTAGTTGTGCCAGTGCACTTTCACATGTAACCGATGACCTGATTCGGGCTGCTGATGATAATAAGATATCAGTTATGATTTTGCTGGATTATACCAAAGCTTTTGATATGATTGATCACAGTATCCTATTAGCTATCTTAAAGTTTATCAATTTTAGTGATGCTGCTTGGGCACTCTTAGAATCCTATCTAAGCAATAGAAGTCAGACAGTTAAAATCTGTAACAAACAATCTAATTCATTAGAATTAAAATTTGGTGTCCCCCAAGGCAGTATACTAGGACCCTTATTATTCACTATTTATACATCTAATTTCATGTCCTGTCTTCACTACATGAATTATCACTATTACGCAGATGATACTCAGTTGTACTATTCCTTTGATTACGAAGATCTTCTGGAAGCCTCTCATAAAATAAATAGAGATCTCAATGATATTTTGAAAATATCAGAAAAACACTGCCTGAAAATTAATCCCAGTAAATCAGCTGTTCTATATTTCTGTGGTGAAGAGTATCGTCAAACTATAGTGAATAATATTTCGCTTGAAATTAATGGAACTGATATTCCGGTTAAAAGATACTGCAAAATTCTAGGCCTAATAATTGATACGAAATTTCGGTTTAGAGAACACATTACAGCAAAATTACAAAGCGCCTACGCCTCATTAAAATTAATCTATCCTCAGAGACATATACTATCTACCGAAACCAAAAAAAATTTATGTGATGCTTTAGTTCTCTCTCATTTAAACCATTGTGACACAGTATATGGCCCATGTCTTGATGCTAAAGATCGTCAACGAATACAAAAGATACAAAATTCTTGTATTAGACTGATTTATGGAATAAGGAAATTTCAAAAAATTTCGCACAAATTCAAAGAATTAAAATGGTTAAACATGTTTAATCGTAGAAACTTACATTTAGCAGTTTTTTATCATAAAATATATACCACAAATACGCCGGCTTATTTACATACTAAACTCACTTTCAGAACAGATATCCACAATTTGAATGTGAGGAAGAAAACAATTCTTCGTATTCCACGTTTTTACAAGTCTATTTTCAAACGTTCGTTTTCATATGGCATAGCAGTCCACATCAATAAAATACATGCTCTAAATCCATCATATCTTCGATGTTCGGCTTTGACATTTAAACAAAAGTACAAAAACTATCTCTTTGATTTGCAGAAATAAATACCCCTTCCTTAATCCCTTCTGCTTACATCACCCTCTCTTTCCACTTGTTATATCTTAATATTTTTATGTATATATATATTATTTTAATTACTCATCGTTTAAAATTTGTCATTTTCTTGTTGATATGTATTGTTCAATAATTGTTAGTTTTATATTTTATTAAGTATTTTATATTTACTGGCATTGGTGGAAGAGCAGGAAAGGACTACTCGTCTGAACCTGAACCAATCTAGCCATTTATCCACATCAGCTGGAAACATTCGAATAATTGTCGCTATTTTGTAATGTTCATCCTACACTATATTGTGTTTCTGTTATATACTTAATGTGGATAATAAATGTATTATTATTATTATTATTATTATTATTAATTGAGAAATACAGCGTGTATAAAATTGATTTGATTATTGATTAAACATTCATGAATTGAGAACAACTATATGGATAATGGAAATACATTTGAGAAGAGTTCCTTTTCAAGAAAGTATTCGAAATAATACATAAACTCATCAAAAGAGGGCGCTGACGTTTATTTGTAGCTTTACACCGATTCATATGTAACTACGGATATCAAATACCGGACCAAAGCTGAGGAATTATACTTACCTGGCTTAGGGGTTGCCGTGATCCACATGGCATACAGATGGTATGGAGGTCCCTCCAGAACAAGGATTTTTCATTGCACTAATTAATAATGTTACATTGGTAAATGGTAAATGAAAGATAAGAGGTTGACAAAAAAGTTGACTTCTATATCATATACATAGCACCTAAAAAGTGTATGCATTGCAAGCGAGAAACTTCAGAAGAGCATGTGCGAAGTACATTCTTTTCGTAAAAGGAAGTGTAATGGATATGCGTAGGTCCTGCGAATAATACGAAATATTCTTAGCTAGCATGTGCCTAGCATGTACACTAGCACATGTATAGAAGGAGATTAATAGCACTCGGATAGGTATAAAATATATACGCCGACAACACATGCCTAGGATGTACTGTATATCAGAAGGCCTATAGCTAGAAAATGCGTAGCATGTGAAAAGGATGTGCTATCACATGCTTGTTGGCACTTTGAGCTTTTTAGTGCTGGGTACATACTCAGCATCTTATAAGAACATCTTTCATCACATTCTGAAAACCTGACCAGGAGCGCTATTCTGTAACTCGTTTCGGAGATAAGTCGGTATCGGTAAGACTCAGTTATCGACAGCCGTCGGTAAGTTGCATGTGCGGCATTCTGTAGGTATACCTTTTCACCTACCGATATCGCGAATCCGAATCGATGAGAATTGGTATGTCTACCGTGATCTAATGAGCCCCACTGTAACCGTTATCGATCTCCGTTGAAAGGAAATTTTCATTATTTGTTGATGTTTGGCTGGAATTGCGGATTATTTCAGTGACTTTTTAATATTTGAAGAGTATAGGGTCTAATCTAGTATCTAAGTCCTTTCCATCTTTTCCACAAAATTTTCCTGCAGCAAAATTTGAATAGCTCTCCATGTACTGAATCAAATGATCCCTCTGAGCGATATTATAACGCTAAGTTTTGATAGAACAAGAAACTCCTTCAAAATAATTAATATCTGTACTTATCCTATCCTTGAGACTTGAAAAAAAAATATATATATATATATATATATATGTTAACGCCAGATCAATTCTTCAATGCTAGTTGACTCTAAATTTCGAGTTTTTGAGGTTGTTAATGTTAATATAAACATCAATTGTATCGTTCATGATAACAGATAAAAGATATGTCACTATCACTATCAATAATCTAATTATATGACCCTACCTTCCAACGAAACCAAAATATAACCTCTAATCTTCTTCTTCTTCTTTATCATTTATTGGGTAATATCACAAGGGATAATTTGCTCTAATCTTCATCGTGCACTTTGGTTTGTTTACAAATTTGACAGTTTCCTCATCGCACATTGGCCACATGTACCGAATCGAGTGACGTCACTTCTATGCCGATATTTTTTGGTTGCAATTCCGAGCGTCGAAAACCGTGGCATACAGAATAGCGTTATATTAGTCCCGTCGGCCGCGCAACCGATGGTTGTTGTTAACATACCGATACCGACGACTGTCAATGCCGTGTACAGAATAGCGCTCCAGCATGTGACCAGGGCGCAACACAATCTATTTATAGCACTCGTTTTGGTATTATTTGAGAACATGCTTTGCACGTACATGTTCTTCTTGAAAATATTCCACGCATATGCTTAGGATGTCAAATTGCTATGTGGGTACAAGACAATTATTATGAAGCCCATATGGAGCTACGGTATACAGCTGTGGGGGACCGCATCACTATCAAATATTGAAATACTGGAACGATATCAGTGCAAAGTCCTTAGAATCATTACCGATGCCCCATGGTACGTCTCAAACAAAATTATATCTAGAGATCTCCATATAAACTCCGTAAAAGAAGAAATCTCCAAGTTTTCCAAAAGTTACGCCGCCAAGATTCAACATCACCCAAACAATCTAGCTAAACACCTAATGGAAATTACACCCATCAGAAGAAGACTGAAGAAAATTTCTCCATACGATCTACCAAACCGATTTTAGCAAAAAGAAGTCTCTATCCCAGCAGCCATGTCAAAGTTTATACATATATATATATAGACTATTTATAATAGGAAATTGCTACTGAGCAATTTTCCTCCATGTCAATTTAGCATTAAGACACACAATTTACTTATTGTAACGTATGTTTTACAGATTGTAAATAAAATTGGGAAGTTAAAAAAAAAAAAAAAAAATAAGTATTCTTTAAAAAGTTAAGAAGCCCTTAATATTAAGTTTCCGATTGGGTCGACTTAAGATCGACTTAGTTTGTCTATTGTGAAACTTCCAAAATGACTCTTCTACAACACATATACATTTACAAAAACTTTTTAATAAATATATGCAAAAAATCTTTAATTCACTCCAGCATTTAAGCTGGTCTTCTTCATTACAGAGTCACCGATCAATTATATAATTTGCTACACCCACACGCCCTTGCTTCTTCAGCTGACAATTAAAAGTCTAATTAATGCAATTGGTAGAATCAAATGACTCACAGGAAATTATTGAATTCTTTTGGCGACCAGCCGTACCAATTTAGATTTTTTTTAAATTGATTTTGTTGCAGTTTGCCGACAAAACGTATTTTATAATAAATTGTTTATAAATGGGCGAAAAAACTGCAGACAGAACTTCTTATAGGGATAAAAGAATAAAATCAGTTTAAATACAAAATAAAGCAAACGTACTATTTTATGTTTATGTTTCATGTACAACCTTATAAATCTTCTCCTTGGGAGATTGAAGAACCAGGGAATTATTTTACCGTATAGTTACTTTTAGATTACCCACAGTGACTTTAAAGTCACAATCATCGGTCAAGTAGACACCACCATGTGCCACTGTGGAACAATGGGGGACAAATCAATCCTCCCGTCTTGTGGTGGACATGAACTGGTTAAAAGACAGTTCCAAGATGGAAGTATTTGCTAGATCCTCCATCTAATACAGCTAACCATAGACTGAGCTTGTTGAAATTTCCGACGCCTAGCTGCAAAAACAGTTTTGTGCCCCAGCATATGCAATTCAAAAGAGGTTTGAAATATAAGAAAGTAGAATACTCCTGAGCATCCAATAAGGTTGAGATAGAATTCCGGATTTTGCGTAACGAAGTAGTAGTCCAACATGTCAGTTCCAGAACTTCGACTGGGAATCATTTTAAATCTCAAAAAATAACCTATTTTTATTATATGAATGTTAGAAATTACATAGTGTAATAATAAACTTCATTTCTTGACTCATATAAAACGAACTATTACTATCAATTTTGACCAATTATTCAAAATTGACACACAATACTTAATTTAGTCTTTTATACTGTTGGCTTAGAAGTTACCCCAATGCTTTAATTTAATAATAATACCCTGCTATAAAGAAGACTTTATATAAAGAGAGCACAAATTGCTTCTCTCTGATGCAGTGACGGCGGTAGATACTTTATTGCTTTTAAAAAATGTAAGATCTAAGAAACTGACCTAAAGATAATGACATGCAATAAAGCCATGAAAGTATTAGCCGTATTTACTTTGTTGGCTGAAAACTCTATAACACTTTTAGGGCACTATTATTATAAATATTTCATTTTTCATCTTTTTCATCAGATATAGTGCGGCTCTGCACGAAAATCCGAAAAGTTCTATGGTTTTATTGCATCTCTAGCCCAAGTCAAGTCAAGTCAGTTTCTTAGATCGTGAAAAGAACTATACCGGTATTTTATAGTGTTTGGAAACTAAAATTGCACGCCCATGCATTAATATGGTTAATTCAGCTATTGTTATTGTACATGACAACAATAAACACAAAAGTATATTTTCCTACGATCACATAGGAAAGTGACATATATCGCACTGTCTAGTTCTATGGAAAGTGGCCTTTATTCATACGCGTACGGAAAAAAAAAACTTATCCGTACGTGTACGGATAAAAAAGCTGTCAAATGAATTTTTATTAAGATTGACCACTGGCAAGCTGTCAAATATACAGGGTGAATCACGACTAACGGGACGGAGGTTTATGGGGAAACGGTAGGAAATTTGAAATGTTTGTCACCTTAGTAGTTTGTATA
>CAJUYG010002837.1:0-26555 GCA_910591675.1 Galerucella calmariensis
AATTAATTTATTATTATTTTTTGCAAATACACAAGAAAAACGTAAAATGTATTGACGATTGCAATATATTTTAAATTGGTCAAGGTCCACTGGTGACGTAAGCAAGTTCCCACTCACCGACGAAAGATTTAAGCAAATAAGCGATCCTGTTGGGTGAGAAGCGGCTGAATGTCACAGCCCGTACCGACGTTGCCAAATTTTGAACGAAATGACATTTGCGTGACAGAACTGGAATTGAGGTTATCATCATAGAGAAATATATTGTCTATGGTTATCATGTTATGATCAGGTTAATCAAAATAAATAATTAAGTGGTGCTGTGATTAAGTGCCGGCCGATTGTCTTTGGATATTGCGCATTTTCCATTTTTGATTTTGAACTTGTTTTACTAATAATCATAATGCCTGTATGCTGTCAAATTTGTGATAGAATATTTTCAAGTCAGAGTAGTGTAAATCGTCATGTTCGCGAAAAACATAATCTGGAAAATAAAAACATTAAATCTTATGTAGAAACTGTGCATAATTTTAAATGTAGTGAATGTAGTCTATCATTTATAAACAATAGCAACTTAAGACAGCATTTGCATGATAAACATAATTTAAATAATAATTTAATGGAAATATTAAAGTTCTCATCTTATGAAGGCAAGTATATATTTTATTTAAATTAATTAACTATACATATCCGATTATGTCTCCCATTCAACCACAAATTATCGGGTACAAATGCAGTGTATTTTTACATTTCTTTTGAATAATCATTACCTCCTATTTGTTACAGAATTTTTGATATGGTTAAAGCAGGAAGAGAGTGACAAAACAATACAGTATTTTAAATCTGCCACTTGCTCCAACGATGAATTCAAAACAATATATTTCAACTGCAACCGATCTGGTAAGAAACAAATTTTAAAAATTATCATTTGCAATTCTAGGTAATCAATGAAATTTTCATAGGTAAGATTATAGAGAAGAAAATAAAATCAAAAATAACAAAAATTAATGGTTCTTGTAAGCTGAATAAATACTGTACAAGTCAAATTGTTGTAAGACGTCATCTAACCAGTGGCTCTATAGTAGCTAATTATTATTATATTCACTATGGACATAATTCTTCAGTTCAGCATATTCGTTTGCCAAAACTAGCAAAGGAGAAGGTTGCAGAAAAGCTCATTGCTGGTGTGACTCCATCGAGGTAATATTTTTAACTTTCTACGTCAATAATCCACAATTTTTTTCTTATGTTCTTTAGTCCTAAATTAAATAAAGCAGCAGCCCTTTATTGTTCCATAAATGTTCATTTATATAATAACTTTTTTTTATGTTGTTATTGTTAAAACAATTTTAAGATCGATTTACTTAAAATTTGAATGACCTATATTATAGTTCAATGTTTTACTTGCTTTATCATATCAATATTCTTTATTTTAGAATTCTTACGGATGAACGAAAATGTATTGGTAGTGAGAAGAGACAAATGCAGCGCAAAGATTTATTAACGCGAAAAGATATAAATAATATTAAAATAACATATGGCATTCACGTAAATGATGGTGTTCGACACAATCATGACGCCACAAGTGTTGATTTATGGGCAAATGAATGTTTCCAACACCCAGAATCAAATCCTATTATTTTTTATAAAAAGCAAGGACAGTGTTTGGAAGGTTATCATCTACAAAAAGAAGATTTTTGTATAATCATCATGAGCTCCGCTCAGCATCATATCTTAGAAAGCATTGCTAATAGTATTATATGTGTTGATAGTACTCATGGCCTAAATGCATATGATTTTGAGATGACCACACTATTAGTTGTTGATGAGTTTGGGGAGGGGTTTCCTGGTTCTTGTATGTACTCAAATAAAAAAGATACATATATTTTTGAAATATTTTTCCAAAAAATCAAAGAAAAAATTGGTAGCATTGATTGCAAAGTATTTATGAGTGATATTGCACCTGCATTTTATAATGCCTGGCAAAATATTATGGGACCCGCAGAATTCCAATTATATTGTTCGTGGCATGTAGATAAATGCTGGCAAAAAAATTTAAATAAGGTTGTTTGTAAAGAACAGAGGAAGCTTCTATATAAACATTTAAAGTCTTTGCAGTATACCTTAAGTGAAGAAGAGTTTGAAAAGAAATTATCAAATGTTTTAATGTGCCTACAGAATGAAACTCTGGCAGAATTTAAAGTATACTTTATAGAAAACTATGTTTCTATTAAACAGCAGTGGGCATATGCTTACAGGAAACAATGTGGCATAAATACAAATATGCATCTGGAAAATATGCATAGAAATTTAAAGTATTTGACTTTGATGGAAAAAAAATTAAGCGAATGGATAAAAGCATTCACATGCTAATTGTCTTTATACACGAAAAATGTGTGGAACGCTTAATTAAACTTACAAAAGGAAAAACAACCAAGCATATGATGAAGATTCATGCATGTCATCGAGCTGCCACAGTATCGCAAAATTTAAAAATTGTTCACAATTCAGAAAATGAAACTTTAATTGTGAATACAGAAAATAGTGAAAAATATTTTGTATACAAAAATGAATCCAAAGAATCTTGCTGTTATATTAAATGCAATTTCTGTAATATTTGCATACATACTTACAAATGTACTTGCATGGATTTTTTAATCAGATCTATCATTTGCAAGCATATTTATTTTTTTGTTTTAAACGACACTTTACCTTTATCCGTCACTGAGCCGATTATCAACGAAACTGTTACACTTGATAATTCTCAAAATTTAATAAATTCATTTAAAAAGCAAAAAGATAATATCCAAGTAAGAAAAACTCAGATTAAGGATGATGCTACAACTATTATTAACCAAATAGATAATAGCAATGTTTGTTTTGAGGAAATTGGAATAATTTCCCAACACATTAAAATTGCTAAGGAGATGTTGAATATGGACAAAAGTAAATGCCCCGCCAAATTTGAGCCCTTACAATCTACCATTAAGGAACCTGCCAATAAAAAAATTGACAGACAAATTAGTTTCTTTTCAACCAAAAAAAAGAAAAAGAAACATGTTGGATATTTGAAAAAACCAAATGAAGCCGAAAAACATGTATTAGAGGGTTTATTACATGATCATATGTACTAATACTTTTTTTGTATTTGAAATATCTACTGTACGTATTTGGAAATAAATTTGTATCAGATCACATCAGCTTATTTTTTCACACAAAATGAAACTACAGAATAGTTCATAAGAGATAATAGCATGAAGATTTTCAAATGTACCGCCTTTTTATCGAAACCTGAGAAAGCAGAAAGCTGGCAACGTCGGTACGGGCTGTGACATTCAGCCGCTTCTGTTGACGAGATGCTATTTAACCACCGAATATTTTTGAACCAACGTTGCCAAATGAGTGACTGTCGTTCATGTCAAATTATTTTTACCGGTTCTTTTGAAAATAAGAATATTGAGAGCCAAGCAGGGTTGGTAGTGTAACAAGAAATATAAAAAAACCGTAGGCTATGTAGTTGGTGTAAACAATTATACTGGTTTGCATTTAGTTCTTTCAAGATAGAAATATTTAATAATCTTATGCATTGATTCAAGGTGCATATTGGTATTAATTATGGATTTATCTCTGTAACAGTATGCCCATTTGAAGAAATTGTTAAAGTAGATTTTTCTAAAATACTCTCCAAATCTCTCAGTATCTTTATCAATACACATATGGTGCACTGCATTTTGTAAAGTAGGATAAAAATCCATACATACCTTGCCAATTTTGTGGGGATATTTGCTCAATGTTAAAATGTAACATTTCATGTTCTGTACTTAAATGTTTTATTAACAACGCATTTTATTGAAAATCCCTATTACAGGCTTGCTCCAAACAACGATTATTAAACTTGATGAGGGAACTGTTATTTTTATTTCCCTTTTCCGGCTTTCTTTTGTGAAAGTAATCCTTAATTATTGTTAAATCATGAACCTTTTAAGATGTCTTGTGCAAGTCGATTTATTGGCGAATTTTTTTTTACATAAACCACAAGATGTCCCAGACATTATTTCAACAGATCGTATAACTACTATTAAATTAGATTATTCCAATTAGCAAACGACTACAACAGCAAAAAGCAAATACATATTTTGATTTATTTATTTATTGATAACCGCACATGTACCAATGAAATAGTCCATTGACAATATTGATGTACACAACAACACAACAGAGAAACTACACAAATGATATGAAATGACAATTGACATATAAGATCATAAATTTGACAACGTTGGTTCAACATAACCGATGGTTATTTAGCATCTCGTCTTCTGTTGGGTGTGAGGGTGTATAATCGTTGGGACTTGATCGGCCCACTGTTCACTGTTGCCAAATTTCAGTATTCCGGCCTAGTGTTGTAGATGGCCATGATAGTAACCATAGAGAAATATAATATAATTTTTGTCTATGATAGTAACCATCAATGACAGTAGTATCGTTTGATCAATTCAAATTTTTTATAAACTTTTATTGAATACAAGTATGGAGTATGGAAAGTAGTGCAATAAAAAAAACACAATTAAAATTTTATCCCTAAAAATACCCCCAAAAAATTATTCCCCCTAAAAAGCACTGTATAGATTTTTTATCCCCAAATTTAGAAGGAAAACCCCCCAAGCTGGCATCACTGAGAGTGACTAGTGATAGTGACAAGTAAGAAGTATGCCAAATGCCAATGCCATTAGCCCGATTAGCCATAACATAAGTTCAAACATGTAAATTATGTTCATAGTTCTCATAGTTAATTCTCAAAGTGTTTGTGTGAAATAACTCCATTATGGCTAAGTAATTATGTACTGAATATATAGCATGTTGTAATATGTGTGATAGTTTTTTCTCTTATTTTTTGGGAATGAAACCACAATAATGTTTTTTATTTCGACGTTTCGGTAGAGTTCCAGCTACCTTTGTCAAGATTAAATAATGATAAAATAATTTTTGGTCCCTATCTGACACAACGAAAAAAATACGACAACTAGACAATCAATAATATTTTGAAGTTTAAGACTACAAAACTTTGTTGTCAAATTTTATTAAGGTCCATTCATAGTAGATCACAATATCTCTGGTAAAATGTGGAATAAATATTTTATTTTATGACATTCCAAAGATATGATAGTCTACTAGATATGAAATCCAGTGAAGTGCACGTTCCAGGAAGGGTTTTTTATTGGGATAGCGCTTTTTTTCGCTTATTTTGGAAATGTTAATAAAACGCGTTTGTTGTTACTTTTTTGTGTATGATTATTTTTGTTTTCAAAATATGTATGACTCAGTTTGGTGATTTTGTGTATTGAAGTGTGTATCGATTAACAACTATTCCAATGATAAATCATAAGAAAACATGGAGAAAAACTTATGATGCTATCCTGATAACGAAGGTAATTGATTATTGGAAATTTCTCTTTCTAACATTGGTAACCAAATTTGACTACATTTGGCTGAAATACTAGCTACACATTTATCTGCATTTAGTTGTATTAAAGCACTTTCTTTGATTTTTCGTCTTTTATTATTGGGCTCTTTCAATATTATTTTTGTCGAATCCCATTGAATTTTATGCCCCTCTTCCCAAGTATGTTTACAAATACCTGACTTGAAGAACTCCCTATCTTTGATATATTTTTTATGTTCACTTATTCGGACTTTCAATGGTATAGATGTTTCACCTAAATAGAATTTGTCGCATTCACAAGATATCTGATATAAGCAATTTTTTGAAGATTGTTCTTCATTTTTTTCATTCATTTTTATTTTTTCATTTCCAAAATAAGCGAAAAAAGCGCTATCCCGATAAAAAACCGTTCCTGGGACGTGCACTTAACTGGATTTCATTTCTAGTAGACTATCATATCTTTGGAATGTCATAAAATAAAATATTTATTACACATTTCACCAGAGATGTGATCTACTATGAATGGACCTTAATAAAATTTGACAACAAAGTTTTGTAGTCTTAAACTTCAAAATATTATTGATTGTCTAGTTGTCATATTTTTTTCGTTGTGTCAGATAGGGACCAAAAAATAATGTAATAATTATTTAATCTTCATTTCTTAAAAATTATAGAACAAATAATAAATAATGCCACAAGGAACTTACAGAAGATATGTGTAATAGTTTTGACCAGCTGATGTAAAGTTGACAATTGACAATGATTATAAATTTTTACTTTTTTAAAACAAACTGGGTATATTTTTATCCGATTAATGGTACATTGAAAAACAATATGTTCAAATATTCAAACTGAATGAGATAATTTTATATATCTTATATATCAATTTTTTTTATAGTATCACAATAATATGAAATGTGTGAATAAACTCTATAGTCCTATGAAATAAAATAAACAAGACATAAAGTAATAATTAATACCTCAATACCTAAAATAACCTGTTTACAATTAACAAGTATTTTAGTATTCATTTGAATTCATTCGTTCTTTCTAATTTCTGTAGTTCTTCTGGCAAGTCATTGAAATATTGAATTTTGAGCATTACTGCTGTTGGCGGTCATAATATAAAAATCATTTCTAATTCATTATGAGTGTGTCTATGATGGTTATAAGTAATTTCATGTTGAAAATAGTCAGGCACAAGAAATATTCTTATTTTAATTATAATAATTAAAGTTTGGTAAAGGAACGACTGAAAGCCAGTTTAAACCTCGGTTTAAACATGACTGCAGGACATGAAAATATTCACATAGCATGTTCAATAACTTTTGGAACTGATTTAAGAGATATAATACTGTTGAGCAGTAAGTGAAGTGGGAAAGTATTAGATAATTGAATAAAACCAGCCTTGACCACTTTGTTGAATGCTAAAAAGATAATTTATTTCAATTGAAATTGTTTTTATCTAACAGTTTGTGTGCTGTTTGAATTTGAGCTGTTGATTGATAATATCTACAAGATATTTCAATTCATTCACCATTTCAATTTTGGAAGGCCTAATAATTATTTTTTCATCTTATTCCACAAAGCCTTCACATTGCTTCTCACTACCTCGCCTCGCATATTACCAATTATGATGAATTTGTTTTTTTTTACAATTAATATTTAATAAATTGGCACAACACCATCTATGAACAATTTCTAAGCATTGTAACAATATCTATTATATTTAGAGAAATGATGCTAATGCTAAATTTTTGTTAATGATATTCCTTTTTAAGGGAAAATTCATACTAAGTTAACGACATATAATGCGAGCCAGAATATCATAGTATACCCATTTGTGAACTAAGGTTCAAAGAACAAGTAGAATTTTTCGATTCTGGAAAATGTTCAAAAGGTCATAACATCGAAAGTTAGTAAAAATCGTCAATTTTTCGACTTTCAAAAATTTATAACTTTAAATAAGCACTATACGGGAAAATGACGCCTTTTCTTTATAAAATGTGAAGAGATCAGTAGCCCTTATCAGGCTCAACAGTCTTATCACTAGGTCCTTCTTGGAGAAATCATCCCTTGCATGGTAATCTAGTCCTAGGAGCCTGTATCTCCAAAGAGTCAGTGCATCAAATTTGTAAATAATATACAACATGCACAACCGACAGATAGGTTCGTCCCTATGGACACTCTTGACGTAAAATCTTCCAACGGAATGCTCGGACGCCAGATTTTTAGCGTAGTTTGCTCCACGGCCCCTTGACCTTAGCGTCAAGAGTTCCAGATAGCCTCAGATGGAGGTTACGGATAATTCCAGGGATCTTGTTGAACGAACTTCAATCAACTAATCTCAAATTTACAACCCAAATGAATCAAATATCGGTTTATTTTCAACTAATGAGTTAATAACGGGGTAAATGGAAATGTTTCCTTTGTTATGAAAAATACTTCGTGGTCTATAAATTGTAGTTATAAATCTATGGTGACTGACAAACTAACGAAGAGAAGAAAGGGGCGAACTTAACAGTCTGAGCCGATCTGGTTCTGATACGTGGCAAATCTGCCGGGTAAACGAACAAGCGTAACTGAATCACATCCAAGTTCGGATATCCCTTGGATTCAACGGAAAACACGGGAAGTTACGATGAATCAATAAAATTTACAAAAAATAGTAATAAACGGAGTAAGAACGAAACGGTTGCAATCTGCCGGGTAAACGAACAAGCGTAACTGAGTCACATCCAAGTTCGGATATCCCTTTGGATCTAAATGAAATCCGGAAAACGACAGGAGAAAATATTGAAATATTGGTTACTGGGTGGAGGAAGGAGTTATAAATCTGCCGGGTAAACGAACAAGCGTAACTGACCAACATCCAAGTTCGGATATCCCTTTGGATTTAAAATTTAAAACGGTACGCTAATATTTCAACAATAAGAAAATATAGTAGTTTACCTAACTAGTGCGGAAAGTGATACTTTTCCGCACGCTATTGCAGATGGCCGAACGACGCTTTAGCGGAGTTCGGCCAGCAATCGCGTGCGGAAAAGTCACTTAACGCACGTGTTAGGTACACTATTTTTTCTACTAGCATGCGGAAAGAACCCAAAAGTAATCATAAATCAACATTTCTCATTATATATATATCAACAAATTAATTATTATTATTTGACATTCATTTGATGAGGCTTACACCAGGGCCATCAAAAAATTATTGAAAAATAAGTTTTTTTTTTATTAAAAATTATAGCAGCATTATAATAAATTTATTAATTTTTCAGTCATTTGGTAAACTTGGATAGGTATACAAAATACATATTTTGAATATTCAAATGTCAGTATATTCCTCAAATGTCAATAAATTTACTTTCCGCACTAGTCGGAAAAGTGACTCTTTCCGCACGCTTTTTAGTGCGGAAAAGATTCACTTTCCGCACGTTAGTAGAAAAAATTATTTTTTTCTACACTCACATGTATATTATCCGTTATCTGCACAGTTTACAGAATGGAAATGTAGACCATATCGGTTCACTGAAACTGATATGATTTCATTTACATCGTAGAATGTATACGAATTCCACCATACAGCATTTGCGTTTAGTACCCGTCAACTCATATGTTTTTCAATTTAATAGAAACTTGTCAAAAAAAGTCTCTCCTAGAAGCACCGGATCAAGAATATTTATTTACAAAAATAAGCTTAAATGAAATAATCCGTGCAAAATAACAAATACTTAAAATAATAAGAATAAAATGGGTATTTAAGGGGACTCCTGACAGACGTCACTTTTTATGGAATTATGTAATACATTTGACGTTATAGATAGGTATTTAGCATATATTCGTCGGTGGTCTAGTAGTAAGCATCCCAGACTCTCACGCGGTAGACCACAGTTCAAATCCTCGTGAGGAAGTTTTTTTTCTAATTTTAATTTTATTTTTAAATAATCATTCTGCTCGATATTGATAACGACAATAGGTAGACGCTTGAAATATTTAGCGGAATATTCATTATTATAGATAATGGTACGGTAAGTACCCTTCGTGTTCGAGTCCAACTCGCAACATCTACTTATAACAACATCGCAGATTTAAAAAAAGGAAACCGTATCAAATACAAATTGTACATTTAAGAACTATACATTTATCACCAATATAAAACTGAATTGATAAAATTATAAATAAAATTGTAGAAAATTTTTAATTTGAAGTTTTACGAGTATTATAGTTTAATAAAATGTTTTTTTTCTAGATTTTTCCTAAGTGTGTCGTAGAAAAAATATACTGTTCGACTCGTGTGGATTGTCCATATCGCACGAGTGCTCAATCGTTCGACAAACTACTATTATACTACTATTTTACTTATCGACACAAAGTAAGAATAAAACTCGGAAATAAAATTGAAATATCAAAATCCTCGATAGTATTAATTGTATACCTATCAATGTCCTGTGAAGAAAACACATAAAATCGTAACCTCAATAGAGAACCGGCGAAAATTCAATACTAATTAATTTAGCAATGTAATAAAAAAACAATTTTTCTACCACAACCTCGATAAATGTTCATTTTATAACTGTAACTTCGATCATAAACAAGCACATTTTGTACAGAATTTCATTTTTGCATCGGCTGATAGGCGAGTTGCTAAGCAACAAATGCGAAATGAAATATTTCGTGCTAGGTCTAGGTTTACTTTAAAATCACGACGACCACGGCTTGTCAAATTATGACGTCCGGCGACAAATTGAGATCATTTCTGTCAAAGTTTCAGTAGGTAACGAGTAATTTCAGTCAAAACCGTTTATAACGACATCGTTTACAACGACCTATCGTTTATTACAGCCAGATTGTATGGTCCCGTCCGAATTCCTAGTAAACTATTCAGTAAACAAACCGCTTATAACAACATCGGATACAGCGACATATCGCTTACAACGACGAAACTTGATCGATATTAATCGGCTATAACGACCAACCGCTCCTTGTCTCAGCAAAACAAAACAATACAAACGATTTGACCTTCCATATTTTACACCAATTGTTTAGTGCGCTAGTTGACTGCGTGAGTAAGAGCTTGATTTAAAAGTGTTGGTGTTGTTTAGAGGAAAACGTTTTCTATTGAAGAAAAATCTCATGTCATATGGAGATTAGAAAATGGCGAGTCGAATAGTGAAATTGCAAAGGAATGTGGAGTTTCTCACTCGACGATATCAACGATTTGCAAGAATAAAGATAAAATAAAAGTTCTTTTTGAAAAGAATCTTTAAAACTTGAACGAGCGAGGACAAGTGAACATGAAGTTATAGAAGATGCTTTATTAACATGGTTTAAACATCAGAAGGCAAACAACGTCCCAATAAGTGGTCCGATTCTGCAACAAAAAGCCAATGACTTTGCTCGTCTTATGGGTAAGGGAAACTTTGAGTGTTCGTCGTCTTGGGTACAACGTTTTCGTGCTCGTCATAATATTGTGGCAGGAAAAGTTTGCGGTGAAGCGGCTGGCGTTCCTGAAGGAGTGTCTGAAGAGTGGCTCTCTCATAAGTGGCCTGAACTGTGCAGAGGACACACGCCAGATGAAATCTTTAATGCTGATGAAACAGGATTGTTTTACAATTTAACCCCTGACAAAACACTTAAATTCAAAGGCACGGAATGCAAGGGCGGAAAGTTGTCCAAAACAAGAATTACAGTATTGGTTGCGGTAAACATGACTGGTTCATGTAAAAGGAAACTGTTGGTGATAGGGAAAGCTAAAAAACCGCGTTGCTTTAAGAACATTCCATCTTTGCCTGTAACTTATGAAAACAACACTAGGTCCTGGATGACATCGCCAATTTTTGAAAAATGGCTGCGTTGCTGGGATGCGGAATTGAAGTCTGCAGGAAATGAAATTCTTCTCCTAGTAGACAACTGTCCCGCTCACCCTGTAGTCTCCAATCTGAAATGCATAAAGCTTTTTTTATGCCCAATGTCACCTCTGTTTTACAGCCCATGGACCAAGGAGTGATAAAAGCTTTAAAAACACAATACAGAAAACTTCAAGTGTTACAAATGATACGTCAGACGTCGGTAAGTAAATTACTTACCGACGTCTTAGCCCTACTTACATTAAAGTGGTCTTGAATAATATATTACTTCATTCATTACAGAAGAAGAACAAAACAAAATAAGACGATTTATATTTTTTCAATGAACAGAACCGAACAGAACAATATAAAAAGTAATAAATAGCCACGATACACTTACTCACGGTATGCTGATTTCTACTTCAAATTGCGTCCGAGCCGCGCAGTTACGTCACGCGGGAACCAGAAATTTACACCCACCTCTCACCAGTCTTTCGATTCATTGTATTTTCATGCAATACAAGTTGTTGTTAGTTTTAATTTCAATTTTACTTGTGTTGATTCGTTTATTTGGAATTTTATTACCCACTAATTTACTGTTATTGATGTTATTTAATATTGTTTTACCTACGACACCCCCCTCTGTAATCAGTCAATAACACAGCTGTAAAATAAATCGCACAGCTTCCCTAGCAACATATTAGCAACTGTCAATAGACGTCGCCATTTTATTCAAAATTTAATATTTGAAAACATTCGATATTGCCACGTTTAACTATGAAAAGCCCAAAGGGCTAAGTATGTATTGATTATAATTGAAAAATGGACTTTTGATTATCAACAATATATGAATAATGATTTAACGTTAGTTCTTTAATGTGCTTCTTTCATTGGTAATACAGATGGAGATGAAAGTTTACCAAGCACCTCTAATAATGTAACTGTTGTTTCTTATGCTTCAACAAGCAAAGGAAGCGATTTATGATTTGTGTTTAATAACTGTACTGTTACTTCAAACAATTATCATAATAACTAATATTATGGAATTGAAATGTTATAAAATAAAATTATTAAAAATGTCTCTTGTTGATGTTGTTCAAGTATTATTGATAATAAGATTATAAATACAAGTACAAGTAGGTCGTAGGTAATAGTATATTACGTAACATGTGTGGTAAGAAGGATTTTACAATTATTAAACACAAATCATAAGTCGCTTCCTTTGTAACAATTTTTGTAACAACAGTTACATTATTAGAGGTGCTTGGTAAACTTTCATCTCCATCTCTATTACTCTATTACCAATGGAAGAAGTACATTAAAGAACTAGCGTTTACTCATTATTAATATATTGTTGATAATCAAAAGTCCATTTTTCAATTATAATCAGTACATACCTACTTAGCCCTTTGGGCTTTTCATAGTTAAACGTGGCAATATCGAATGTTTTCAAATAGTAAATTTTGAATAAAATGGCGACGTCTATTGACAGTTGCTAAGATGTTGCTAGGAAAGCCGTGCGATTTACTTTACAGCTGGAATGGAATGTGCGTTTTCTTTACCGTGCGTAATAGACATCATTACATTGATGCCGGCTGTGTGTTATTGACTGATTACAGGGGGTGTTTTTTAGATATAATATGAAATATACTTTATTATCAATAACTTAGTTATCTTTTTTTGGTAAGTAAGTACAATGATGCTGGGAGTTAACAAATGTAAAAAACGTGTAGAAATATGTAGGTATTATATATTTTTTACATTCTGAAAAGATTTTAAACAGAAATATTTATGGGTGGGCAATATTAAAACACACCATCATATTATAAATATTTTATATTTCATATTTCTACCATTATATTTTATTTATTATACAAGATTCCTTAACAGAGGTGTCACTGTGATACGAAACGAGCCAAAGGCAAGCTTCGTATGGTTATTGCGAGTGTATTAATAATAACCAGTACATGAGAGTTGCATACACTATTTTTTCTACGAAGATTTTTGATTTGAAAAAAATATTAAAAAAATGCACAAACCTCGAACCCGGCATGTTTGTATACATACAGTTCGAATACAACATTATGCAGCGCCTTTGCTCACAGTGCTGCGGGACCACATTATTGAACTAATAGCATAAAACGTATATGGGTATGTTACTGTTAAACAAAATTAGTAATAAATTATTGTAAACAAAAATTAATAAGTTTAAATATGTATTTACCTTGGTCATTGAAGTATTTTTGGTCTAGTGCTCGACATTTCTTTTAAAAACTAGCGCAAAAGAGTCTACAGAAACTATTGGGTCTGCCTACTTGGGTATTTGAAAATCCATCAGGATTTCTATTGTTCAATTGTTCAGTTTCATAATGAAAACCAGTGTTATAATGAGAATCATTATGAAACTGAAAATTGGCATTTAATTAATAACTTATAGTATAGGAGTAGAAAAAGCTTATATTTACAATAATTTTTTGATATTTGTAAATTTTGACGTCCAATTTTTTCCAGGCAAGGTTTTGAAAACTGATTTTCCTATTAATATCCCTTAATTGTATATACAAAACAAAAAAAATCCTTATATTATAGTCGTATATTACGTAAAGTGTGTGGTAAGAAGCATTTTACGCACGAATGTAAAATTAATTTCGTGAGTGCGTAAAATGTTTTACAACACGAGTTACGTACTATACTGTTATATAATCATTCATAAAGTGAAAATATGCATGAAGATTAAACACAGAGTATTTCCCATATATTTAGCATTGTACCGGGTGGCCAACTAAGAACGGCCATATCTGAGTGGATTATAGCGCAGGTTTGGGAAAAAAAATTTTGTAACAAAAGTGGCCTCAAGAAACGTCTGGAAATTATTTTCAGCATTGTAGGTTCACCGCTAGAGGAGTATTTGACAGTTGAAATTTTAAAATGTAAGATTTTTCAAAATTTACTTTATTGAGGAGCATATTAAATATTATAATCAACAAATTTTGCATATTGTCAATAGAACAAGTTAAAGTCATGGTCTATCTCTTCAAATAAGGGGTGGGGGAGAGTGGTAACCTTGTTACGAAAAAACGCCTGTAATTTCGGTTCTGCTTGATCAATTTCAATAACCTTGATGTTGTTTGGAAGAGGCTTTGTTGAACAATCGATTATTTGTGAATATGGAGCAATCTGATTAATAACATAAATGCTGGATGGCGCTGTTTTTTTGGAACTTTAGTTCTTTACGCCAGGTTATGTTTGAGCGACCAGGGGTCGCGACGCAAAAGATCTGACCGTTACGCGTTACGTTACGCTACGTTATGTTACATTGCTTCGTTATGTGCCTCGTTTACGAAGCAGCGATTCATAATAATAAATATGCTCCTACCCGGATTCGAACCCGGGCCGCCCGCGTGCAATGCGAGCATTCTAACCACTGAACCACCGATGCTATATTGAAATTCTATGCAAAGCTGGTATTCGCAGTGCTGGTGATCTACTTGAATTTGTTCGGATAAATTTTTACTATTATTTCCATAATTTTTTTTGCGCGATTAAGGGGTCTAGCTACTTTTTGAAATACAGGGTGTTGAAATTTTGAAAACTTGAATGTTTTAATTCGATAACTTTCAAATGGATGGATAAATTGATTTGACATTTGGCAGGTAGTTTTTAAATGTAAAAGGGCATATTTTGAAAGAAATTGTAGTTTGTGCAACTAGTGTGGATATGATGGCCTTATCGTACGAGGACGAAGTTCAATCGTTCAAGTGCGATATGGACAATCCACACAAGTCGAGCAGCATATTTTTTCTACGACCCACTTAGGAAAAAATCTAGAAAATAAAAATTTCTATAAACTAATATAACTTCAAATTAAAAATTTAACAATTCAATTTTATGTTTCCACTAATTTTGTGGTAAACGAATGTCCAATTTGTATAATGCTACGGTTTCCTTTTTTAAATATACGATGCTGTTATAAGTAGATGTTGCCAGTCGGACTCCCTCATGGAGGGTACCGTACCATTATCTATAATAATGAATATTCTGCTAAATATTTCAAACGTCTACCTGTTGTCGTTATTAATATCAAGCAGAATGATTATTTAAAAATAAAATTGAAAATAAAAAAAATTACTCGCGGGGAATCGAACCCGGGTCTACCGCGTGAGAGTCTGGTGTGCTTACTACTCAACCACCAAAGAATATGCAAATTGTTTATCTATAACGTCAGATGTATTACATAACTTTTGCTTAAAAGGAACTAAAGTTCCTACCGTGTGTCCCGCGACACGTTCTACCTTTTTTAATATTGTGTTTTCTCGTAACAATTTTAAATGGAAGCATACAAATTGAGTTAGGTCTTTTAAAAGTAGACTGAATTGGTAATAAAACACTGCAAACAGCAGGGCGATATCTCTTTTCTATCCAGAGATATCGTAAGAAACAGGTAAATGGCTGAAATTGTTCTTCCAACATCTAGATGGCTGGTTCGCGTTAACAGAAATTATTAAATTTGGCCTGAATGAAAAGATCTTAGATTGGTCTGCAGTAATTTGAACTGTTATCACACAAATGTTATGGTTTCTACTAGATTACCTAAATGTAATGCTGTCGCTACTAACAATGAGAACGAGTTTTAAAATAATGTGATAAATCGAACAATTAAAACCTTTGATATATAACTAGGTACGTAATTAGTGCCGCCCTAGATGTTCGGAATTTCGATCATCATTTTCAATGCATAAAATCAATCGCTGACGGGTAGAGAAAATAGCAGCTTGATTTTCTGCCCTTGAAATACTTCGTATTGTCTGTCGTATCCTTTCAACTATGTCAGCTCTTGTTGCGGATCTATCGGCATAAACGAGATCTCTCACTCGCCCCCACAAATAAAAATCTGAACAAGTTAGGTCTGGAGACCTCGGTGGCCAAATAAATGAACTTCCAAATATCGGTTTTTATTGATATTTTATGCTTTTAATTTACTAACACATGGCTTGAAAACAAATATAACATTCTTATATCATTGAAAAAATGTAGCACAACTTATTTCACCAGCATTCTAGACGTTGGAAGATGAATTCCCGCCATTTACCTATTTCTTACGATATCTCGGGATAGGATAGATATCGCCTTGCAGTTTGCGGTGTTTTATTACTAATTTAGTCTTTTTTCCAAAGATCTACTTCAATTTTTATGCTTCCATTTGAAATTGGTACGAGAAAACACAATATTTGAAAAAAATAAAACAGCGCCCTCTATCATTTATGTTATTGATCAGATTGCTCCATATTTACAAATTTTCAATTGTTCAACAAAAGCTCTTTCAAACAACATCAAATTTATCAAAATCGGTCCAGCAGAACCCGAGTTACAGGCGTTTTTTCATAAGAAGTTTTGCACTCTCCCCCCCCTCATTTGGAGAGATAGACTTAAACTTGTTATATTAAAAATATGCAAATGTGTCAAGGAATTTGATTATAACATTCAATATGCTCCTTAATTGAGTGAATTTAGAAAATTTTTGCATTTCAACTGTCAAATACGCTCTCTAGCGGTGGACCTACAATTCTGAAAATAATTTCCAGGCGTTTCTCGAGGCCACTTTTGGTATAAAATGTTATAAAATGGTACGAAAATTTTCGAATATACGGTGATTCTTAAAATATCTTTACCTTTTTAAATCGGCTTCGGTATCGGAATTCACTCTTTTCACTAAGTTCAAAAATAATTATTCTCTTTAAATATTAAACTCCGGGAACCGGATCGGAAAAAAAATCTCGGACTCACAAGAAATGCAGAAAAGCTAGGGCCGTATAAGCAAAATAATCAGCAGCAGTCGAAACAGCGTTAGTAGAATTTATTAAGAAACTACAAAAACAATTTGTCATATACCAGACGTCTTTCGGAATTAATTAAATGGTATATACAATATGTCCCCCTAAATTGGAATCATATGGAAAACTTTTTTATTATCAATTTTAGGAAGAAAAGTTATTCTTGATAAAATGTTCTGCATTATCTAAAACCTGGAATATAGTCATCAAAAATCAAATTTTTTCAGTCGTATACGAGGTATGTCAAAAAATATTAGTTTCACTCAGGAGTTAGGAGTAGGTACCTTTAAATTTGTCAATATCTAAAAATGTTACTAAAAAAAGTTGATCAAAATTAAAAATTACGATTAAATATGTAATTACATTCATTTAAATAGAAAATTCAGTTTATTTTATTTTTTACTAATGTTTCTATTTGAAGAAACATTTATCTCTTGTGATTACGAAACACATAATTATCTTTTAGGTTTTCCATGTTTTTTAATTTTGCATTTAAAACGCGAAATAAGTGCATATTCATTTATTTTGCAAATAATAAAATACATTCAAATACCAAGTAATAAAATTAACATCATATTAATATTAGAAACAAACAAATTTAATTCTCACTCATGCTAATGCTTCGACACATCCAACTTTTATAGATAACATTTTTCGATATTGTTAAATTTTAAGGTACCTACTTTTCTACTTTTTCGATATTGTTAAATTTTAAGGTACCTACTTTTCTCTTGAGTAAGACTCATATTTTTTGACAAACCTCGTATACGACTGAAAATTTTTGATATTGGATGACTGTATTATAGGTTTTATATGATGCAGAACTATTTATGAAGAATAACTTTTTTCCCAGAATTAATAATAAAAAAGTTTTCCATATGATTCCAACTTTTAGGGGGACATATTGTATACCAAACATCTTTTTCAATTCAAAAATTTCAACTTCGGAAACGACTAAATTTTATGACTCAATATAAATTTGCGTACCTCCGGACTAATACAATATAACGGTAATAATGAAAAAAAAATCGGGAATCGGAAAGTAAGTAACGAGTTATTTGAAACCAAGTGGTAAAATAAAATAGTAAAATACGTTAAGAAAAAAATCAACCATAAAACGATGCAAACAAATAACTCGTTACACTTTATAATGTCAATTGATGCATACAATTGACATTATAAAGTGTACATCCTTAAGGTACAGTGATCGGTGAATAATCCTGCCACTTTCCTCATCTGGCCTCATTCTGGCCGGTACTGTTTAATATTTCGTTATTCAGCGGTTCCGAGGGTTTTTCGACCAGGAGTTTGCTGTGTTCCTGTTTTGGCACGTGGCTTCAGTACGTCCGATGTTGAATTTGAACGAGATGTACAATCGCGCATTGCAGTTTTTGATATTCCAAATACTGGTTCAGGACCAATGAATGCAGCTTCAGCTTTGCTAGGGTGTCTGCGATTTCATTGCCTATAATACCCTCGTGCCTCGAGACCCGCTTAACAGGCACTCTATTATGACTTGTCATGATTAAGAGGTTTTGTAGGCAGTGCCAAATCAGACTTTAATATTCTAATTTCTGCTCTATAGTATGTACAAAAAGTACGAGGAGTAATAAACCCTAATTAAGTATGCAAAACCTTTACAGGGAGCACCATGAAATTTTTGATAAATCTCTTACTTTAAATTACATTTCTTCCGTAAATCTAAAAACCAGGTAAATCGACCCAGTATTTGTTTCAGTTGTAGCAAAGTTTAGGGTTTCTTCATTGTTAAAGGATTAGCAGATAAGCAATAACGCAATGCAGTGGTGTGTATTTTGGGAAAAAAAATACGTTTTAAATTATAATATAATAAAAAATGAAAAGAAATAATTATTGGAATACATTTATTACTTACATTTTATTCTATATCCGACTCGGAAGAGGAAGAATCGTTGTTGACATTAATAATAATAGGGTGGATTAAATCATCACAAATATTGTCAATTTTCCACATATTTGCCTCTACTTTGATAACATGCTCGATACAGTTTGTCCAATTTTCCTTACTAACATGACTTACAGCACTCTCAAACAATTTCACAACATCGTTTATTTTAAAAGTAGTATTTTTTTTCCAACTTCCCCCTTTACCTGAGCCCATATTAATTCTATGGGATTAAGTTCACAATGATAAGGGGGAAGTCGAAGAACTGATATACCACGAGAAGAAGCCATTTCTTCTACAATGTAGGTTTTGTATTTATTCTTGTTCATTTTTGCAATTCTGTAAAGTTCATTCCTTAGTGGATCTTTTTGAAACTTAATATTTTTCGAAATAAGCCACTCCAAAAGCTCTGCTTTACGCCAACGACTTGTGGGCAATGCTTCTCGTAACCGTGAATGGTAACTTGCGTTGTCCATAACAATAACAGCCCCTTTTGGAATCAGATCCAACATTTGAACAAACCATTCCTCGAAGACATCCCCATTCATATCTTCGTGATAGTCCCCTGTGCGTTTTGAAATAAAAGTTAATAATCCACCATCAACAAAACCTTCAGAACTTCCAACATGGACAATGATAAGTCTTTTTCCTTTTCCAGATGGTGGCTGCAAACCTAACGACAAACCTTCCACGAATGCCTGCCTTCCGCTTTTAATGTTTTCATCTTGCCAAGATTTGGAAACTGTATATCCAGCATTTATCCATGTTTCGTCTAAGTAGAAGATTTTCAAATTTTGTTCTCTGGCATGTCGAATGCTTCTTAAATAGTCTCTTCTCCAAAAAACTATTTCCGGTTTATCTATCAAGAGAGATTTTCTATTATGTTTTGTATATCTGAAACCCACATCTTTCAAAAGTTTGCATAATGTCATTCTGGAGAATTTTGGATAGTCCGTATCTTCTTGCACTGATGTCATAATTTTGTCAAGTGTGGAATTTCCTTTCGTAAGTAAAATTCATGGACTTTACGCCTTAGGCTTTGTTTTAATGACTCATCGATCTCAATTGGTTTTCGGCCTGAAGGAGTTTTAGTGGGTTGAAGAGTTCCATTCTTGCTTTCTTTTAGTAATCTATAAATTGTTGATTTAGCAACACACAACATAGCAGCCGTTAATTCCACAATATCATCAACACTTGCACTTGGATCCTTGTTTTTCAATGATATATAACAATTCAATATCAGAGTTTTTTCATTTAAAGATAATGGACCTGTTTTTGGTCGTTTAGATGGTCCTTGGCTTATCGACATTGTTTGGTACTTGCACAATTAACATTCAACAAATGTTTTAAATATATTCCAACTGTTTACAATATTATGAAAACCATACAACTTCATACAACTTTACTCAAAGAACTAATACTAAGTACTGATTTAATGTACCTACTTTCTTTTAAAATAATATTCCCGATAATCCTTAAGGATATCGATGTTTTAAATTGTATTTAGTAATTTAGTTCCATATGATTGATATATTGTTCAAAATTTTGTACTTGCTTAATTTTTTAAGCTGCAATTACTGTATAGTTCCGATATTGTTCAGTCGCTAATAACCTTTTGGTGGATGCGACTAATTTTTCTCAATAAAAAAAAAATATTCCCGATAATGTTTCAAAGAAAACTGGGTTGTTCAATACAAAATGTACCTTACGGTATACTCTCTTAAAATATATTTTGGTACGTCTATGAAATCTACTTAAATGAATGATTTATTACTCCTTGTCCTTTCTATATAGACTTACAGACTATAATTTTGGTTTTAATTTTGTTGCCACCAGATCTACTTCTAAAAAATATTGAATATTAGCCTCTATTAGTACAGTTATTTACTGAAGGTAAGCTGTAGGTCGTAAAAGGATAAAGCATTTTGAAAATTCCTGCCCGCTGATAGAATTGTATTGCAATAATTCGGTTTGATGTTAATTTGAAAAAAATTATTATATTACATTGTTTGGTTTGATTTTGTGTTTTATTGAACCTCATTAGACTTTCAACTGTTTTTATTATCTAAAAAGCGACCTTTTTTTTATTTCAGAGAAATTCAAATCATTTTTGTATACGATACACAACCGCCACAAGATGATAATATCTTAGGACACATTTTATACTTTCATCCCATATGGGTATCGGATGAACAGAAAACAGCTTTGTGTGGTCAAGTCATTGGTTCATTACAATGCATGCAAAATCTTTTTTCCAAGCCAGTTGTAATGTCATTGAATAATGGGAAATTTGTTATTATTCAACATGGAAAGTTATTTATTGTAAGTATCAACAAGTTGCCATAGTAATTTGAATGTCTTGAATTTATCAGTCGAGGTAGTAATGTAATTCTAGATTCAACCAGGAAAAGTTCTGGCTGCATAATTTTGCTGCAACACAAAAAATTAAACTTGCTGCAACATTTTCTTTCAACATTGAAATGTATACAACAAAGTGATGAGTGCTTTTTGGTGAACAAGCACAAGTAGCTGACCCCCGTAATATTTACCGACATATTAAGATTTCACAGGGTGTCCAGAAACTCATGTCAAACGAAAACTACAGATATTAGCTGCGATTTTCTGTGTATCTAACCTAATTTACCTTTAACCAAAAGTTCCTACTGGCAGCATTGCCAGTATTCCTTTCACTTATATAATTTGTGAGTTTTAATGATATTTCTTTTCAGGTGATGGGTTCCGATAAGAATACTTCTAGCTTTGTTCTGCAGCTCCGCGCAAATTGTTTACTGACATTGATACACTTTTTCCACAATGATTTACATCTTTTACAATCGGATTATAAAGAAGATTTACCAAAAAAACTCCAAGTGATTTTCACGGACTATTTAAAAATGCTGTTGATTTCTGAAAAAATACTTGTCCAGAAGCCAACGCTCTTAATGCCAAAGGTAGATAATATCAAAATGTACCTATTTAATCATGATGTATATTACTTTTCCAAATGCTTTAATATTTTTTCTTATCTACTTGACATACTAACAAGTCGGCCTGACGGAAGTATAATAATTAGGGTGAATAGCTTTATAGCTGAGTACACATGACTGGAAAGTCAAGAAAACATTGTATTCTGTGTAAAAATTTTAATTTTTTTTATAATTGCAAAGCGCTTTCGGCTATTAAGCCATCTTCAGTGGGATACCTGCAAGTGAGTAATAATAGTTGGAAATATGTAAAATAAGAAATTATTGAAGAATTACTTACACGTCAAGTATATAATACAAAAAACCTAATTAAAGGTCGACAACACATTAACGTAACAATAATAAAATTCTTTAAAAAATTACATTAAATTTAAATTTAAAACCCTGATTGGGGCAAACTTTCTTTAACTTTTGAACAAGGTAAGGTCCCTGAAGTACAAAGGTTGTCTACTAATTTTCAGCCAATCAGAAGCTCGATTAAAACGCTCGGAAATGGGATACCGTGCTATTGAAACTCTATAAAAGCAATAATTATCTTTCCTCAAAAAATTCTGGGGACTAAAAGTTTCTAATATTATTATTTTCCTTCAAACATCTGGTGGAATAGAAAATACAAGAAGATACAAAAATATAAGCTTCACACTGACTCACAGTTCAATAGAACACCAAATATGTTGCAGGACTTTTATAATAATAATAATAATAATTTATAATAAGATCTAATAACATGAAACACAATACACACTATTAATCGTCTTTTTTTATAAATAAAATAACTAATCTGACCTAATGAAACTTCAATGAAAACCCAACATAAGCACAAAAAAAAACAATACTTTACAATGGTAAACTGATATATACGGCAAGAACGATGACGCGCAATATGGCGTCAGACTCTCTTCAATAGTTTATAGGCAACTTATGTACTTAAGGGACCTTGCTTCTAGCCTTCCTACTCGAAAACCGCTATTATTTTACTTGTGTTTACACTTGAAAGGTGTTTGTTTTGTGAACTATTGAAGCAAATTAATAAACAGTAACTACTTTATTATGCCTTCTACTGGTTGCTTAGTTTCTGGGTGCAACGAAAGTGAGATCGCTGAAATGCATTATTTTCCACAAAATTCGCTAAAGTAAGTGACTAACCAATATGTGTAATTTACTTTGTAAATATATAATAGTTGCTTTTTTTCTACCACCAATCTAAGTTAAACTTAGCTAAGCTAGCGTTCGTTTTGCCAATGAAGTTAGATTTACTAAGATTAACTGACCTCCTCCCTTGCCTTCGCCAAGTATGCCGGATTTTTAAATTTCTTAGCTAAGTTTAATCGCGAATGCAAGAAAAGTCAGTCATTTTTGACATCTGATAAAGATTCTATCCTCAAAAAACATATTTGGAGCTCTTTTAATAGAATCCATTTTAGATTTTTATTTTAATTCATAAAGGCTTACCTTCTTCGAGACCTGTTGTGTTGTTCCAAATGTGAATCCAGTAAATTCATTTTCTGAGCTACTAGTATCCTGATTTTACTGGCAATTTTCATTTTAATTAGCCTTAGAAGTTGAAAGTTCTGATTCAATAAATTTTCAATTTATTAATTTGTTTACCTTTCCATTTTTGTTTGTATGCAAATGCGCTTGCCGATATTATCGATTTTACAGCGTTTGAAATGTGCATTCGAACTATAATTCAGCTCAGCTAAGAATTCTAAGCTAAGCCGGTGGATAGAAAAAAGCAACTATTAATTTCTAGGTGTAGTTCATGGCTAGAGAGTTTGGGAGCTCATCTATTAAATGCAACTCTAAAATTTGCAGCATTCATTTCAGAGTGGAGTATTATGTTTGTGAAACATTGAAGAATAACCTGTCTATAGACGCCATGTTCTTAGGTAGTCGACACTTGAAATTTGTCATGTGATCACATGTTTTGTGTGGATAAATTTGTAATTGTAGGATTTGTAGGTCATTACCGCTTTAAATACGTTCCAAAAACGAACGGTCGTCAAGAATACTACAAAAAAGTACTCGCCGAGGTACTCGCCCATGAACTATTCGTTTTGATTCGTATACGCCAAAAAGCTCACTTTTCGAGAATACCTCCCTGGAGTCGAGTACACTTGGTTTAGTATCACTTCTTCTTTCTTTTTGCAGTCATCTTTATTCAATTTTAGTAAACGTTGTGATTGATATATATTTCTGTGATTTTAAACCGTACAAAACCACAAAAATATTTCTATCTTGTCAAGGAATACCCCCAAAAACAAGAAGCGAATCTTCGCATAAAATCGTGTCTACAGACGCCATGTTCTCAGGTAGTCGACACTTGTCATTTGTCATGCGATCACATATTTTGTGTGGATAGATTTGTAATTGTAGTGTTTGTCTGGAGGCAAAATGTTTAAGTTTTAATTTTGATGTCTTCACAAACCCGGTTAAGGAACTAATCCCCTAGTCAATTTTTGCAAAGTTTTTTGGTGCTGGAAGATTTATTATTTCACCAATAAATAAGTATTAGTGAACCTATGTGCAGGAAATGTGAGCTGTCTGAAGAAATACTTTTTCACATACTCTGCTTCTGCAAGAACCTACAAATACTCGGACGGAAGAATACAACCACAACAACTGAAAATTCTTCCAATTAAACTAGTCGCCTATATAGCTTCTGGAATGGAAGTTGATAATATGGAAAATGGTACCAAGTTCAAGTGCCTGGCCGGCTGTTGAACACAACCCAATCGAATGAATGAGTGAGAATACTTTGGGACTCAACAAATACAAAGTAAGGGTAACCTTCTTAAACCCCTCAGAATAACGTCTTCCTGGAGGTTTAATATTAATTAATTTAATTCGTGATTTAATGCCAATGATTTGTCTAAAAAGTAGTCACACATGTTTTTGAATTGTTCAGCTGGTGTATTATTTGTTTTTATGTTTTGTAATTGAGGTTATTGTGTGTAATAAATTGATATATTCAATAAAACATTTGAGAATTAATAGTTGTCTTCTTTCAATCTAGTAAGGCAAATGATAATGACAAGCTCTGTTCAATTCTATTCAAAAAAAAGTTTATTTTTTATACAGCGTGTCCACAGAGGGGTATCCTATAGATGAAAAATGGTATTCTTGATAAAAAGTCTGCTTGTTCGAAAACCCCACAAAATGAAATGAAATTTAAGTTTTTCAAAACCCGTCTCATTTTATAGCCAGTTTTATGAAAACCGTATGAATTTTTGCACTAAGTTCGAAAATAATGTATTTATCTAGTGAGTGACGTTTACGATGTACCAAGCAGGGTAGGGGATCTCAGAAGGCGCGAAGGTGCTGCTACATAGGGAGTCCCGTCAGTACTAAAATTTCTAATTCAATGAGAACTGTAACGCCGTTAGTGGTAGCTGCAGATTCTTCCACATATATCAGCGCTGACATCCTAACGTGTTATCTATGATCCTAACCTGACAACTCAGACCAACGTTTCACGACGTGTATCGTTGAGTTTGTCCAGTTTGCGTTCTTGAAAATTATTTTGCTTATTTGTGTGTTTGTTGAGTATTCGTAGTGGGTTTTTATTGTGAATAGTGGGATTTTATTTTAAGAGACAATGTCGAGAATATGTCGGGCATTATATTATGGTCCATTTTTTGACATTTCATTTAATTGTACTTGACTATTTGATTGTTATTATTGTGATATCAATCTAATGTTGAGTAACTAAATGAAATATAAAAAAATGGACCATAAATGTCATTTTGCAATAAAAGTAAAATTACAGTAATTTTGAATATGCCGCCAAAAACTGTAAAATCCCAGGAATCTTTTTTTTCGACTGTTAGCGAAGATGACAACCATCTGATTTGTGTTAGGGGTACTGACGGGACTCTCAGGGTGGCGCCACCCGTACAAATAGAGGGAGAAGATAGAGATACACATAGAGAGAGAACTGTAACGCGGTAAGGGGTAGTTGCAGATTCTACCACATATATCAGCGCTGACATCCTAACCTAAGTATTTTTTTATCTATGATCCTAACTTGACAACTGCAGAGCAGACCAACGTCTTACGTCGTGTATCGTGAGTTTGTCCAGTTTTTGTTTTTAAAAACCATTTTGCTCATTTGTGTGTGTGTTGAGTATTCGTAGTTAGTTTTTATTGTTTATAGTGGAACTTTTACTTTAAGAGACAATGTCGATAATATGTATTGTGAAAGACTGTAATGTGAGATGCACCCGGTAAGCTCTATCTTTATAAAAAACATGTTTCATCAAATAAAAATTGACAGAAGTAGTTATTCTTCCAAACAGCTTTGAACTTCACAGCATTGTTGTTGAATTCCTAACATTAATTTTTTTTCATGTTTCATTGTACCTACACTTTTTTTATTCAATAAAATATATAAACTTGATAAGTATTGCTTCATTTTTCAAACTTCAGGCAGTATATGGTTCATTTTTTGACATTTCATTTAATTTTACTTGACTATTTGATTGTTATTATTGTAATATCAGTCTATTACCACAGAGTACACCATCTAAC